>JAJOOS010005686.1:0-21137 GCA_029582725.1 Solanum chiquidenum
TCAATTAAATTCATATTTATTGGACTTAAATAATTAGCCCAATTATATTAATCCATGACATTTATTTGGACTAATATATTTATAAATTTAATATAATTCAAATCATTTTATAAATTTATATTTAATAAATTTTAAATGATTACAAATAGGTCATAGTTACACAAACATGCTCTTTTTTATATGACTTCAGTGGTTACATAAACTATTTCATTTTTATTTAAATTGTGCATTAATTTGAATAATATATAATATTTACTTGCTATTGATATTATTTAAAAAGTTAAAATAAAATATAATTTTATATTAACTACATAAATTGATAACAATAAAATTTTATATTACATGAAGATTTACAAGGTAAATATTTGAAATAAAATAAAATTATATTATAGCAATAAATAAAAATAAAATAAAATAAAATAATAATATAATATTAAAGAGTAAAAAATTAGATTGAAATTGATTGTCTCGAATTCAAAATATCTAAATCATGTCCCTGGTAAACCAAAAACAAAGATAGGAAAAGGTGTGCATAAAAAGCAGCCTTGCAAAGGCGAGAAAATGAAGAGTCTGAATATGAAAGGAAGTGTCAAATCAAATTTAATGAGTAAATGAGTTTGATAATGTCTGGAATATTACTTCTCTATTTTTAATTAGGCATAATTATTTTTAAAAAAAATTAACATAATAAATTTATCATTTTATCTCTATTAAATAATAGTAGAGCCGTCAATATGGGTTAGGCCCGTTGGACCGGCCTGGCATAACCCGTGATTTGATAGGGTTGAGTTACAATTTTTGGAGCCCTAAGAAAAAGGTATTTTAGTCCGGCCTGAATAAGCCTGTCGATTTGTGGGGCTTGAGAAATATGAATAGGGCCGGCCCGTGGGCAAATAAAAATTAATTAAAAAATAAAAAATAAAATAGAGTATTAAAAATAACAAGAGTCTAAACTCAAAATCAGTTTAAAGTTTGAAATATTACAATTTAAATACAAATTATGTTTATAAAATATGTATTACATAAAATAAAAATTCCCTAAAATTTCTAGGAATCACTACATAGGCCGTGCCTATGGAATATTGTCATAGTTTTTGTGTTTTATTATGATCATTGGAAAACAATTAGGTTAATATTTTTATTTAGCTATTTATGCTTTTACTTGAAATTAAATTTAATAAATATTATAAAAATAATTTTATTTGTGGATTTGATTAACAAGTAGTAACACTAACACCATGTAATATTATCTTGTCGATATTTATGATAATATTTTTATATTATAATTTAATTAAAAAAATTATAAAAATATAGTTTTACGAAAAGAGGGCTGGCTCGGCAAGCCCGTAGCCCACGTACTTGTGGGCTGGGCCGGCCATTTTCTGGCCCACGCCAAAAATGGGCAAGCCCGACCTGACCAGTCAAATTTCAAAGCCTGTATGGGTTTGCCCGGATGGGGTGGGCCAATCCATACATGCTTTGCAATTTTACGAGTCAGGTCGGGCTAGTCCATTTTTTATGTGGGCCAGAAAATGGTCGGCCCAGCCCACAAGTGTGTGGGCTACGGGCTTTGCCGAACCAGCCCTCTTTTCTTAAAAGTTTATTTTTTATAATTTTTTAAATTAAATTATAATTTAAAAATATTATCATAAATATCGCCTAGTGTTACTACTTGTTAATCAAATACACAAATAAAATTATCTATATGATATTTATTAAGTTTGATTTCAAGTAAAAACATTAAGCGCTAAATAGAAATATTAACCTAATTGTTTTCCAATAATCATAATAAAACACAAAATCTATGATAATTCCATAGGCTATGGCCTATGTAGTGATTCCTAAAATTTTTAGGAACTTTATTTTATGTCGTACATATTTTATAAACATAATTTGTATTTAAATTGTAATATTTCAAACTTTAAACAGATTTTGAGCGTAGACTCCTGCTATTTTTAATACTCTATTTTATTCTTATTTTTTAATTAATTTTATTTGGCCCACGGGCCACCCCTATCCATAAATCTCAAGCCCCACAAATCGACAGGCTTATTCAGGCCGAGCTAAAAAGCCTTTTTCTTAAATGGGCTCCAAAAATCGTAGCCTAACCCTATCAAATCACGGGTTAGGCCATGCCGGCCCAACGGGCCTATCCCTTATTAACGGCTCTACATCTAGAATTATCAAACATTATTTCATATTTGGAAAAGGGTAAAAACAAAAGGTCTTATAAATTACTTTCGATTAATAATTTTTATTTAAAAATATATTAATAATAGTTTGATTCAAAAATATCATTAAAAATTTAAAATAATCAAATTTAAAAAAAATAGTTAATTTCTAAGTTTAAGGCAATAACATTAAAAGCTTGTTGAGTCCAAATATGCAGGCAAATATAAACAATCGTACAAGTAATATAAGATTTTGAATTCATGAGTATCATTTTACAAATACTTATCAATTAACTTTTTACTAAATTATATTAATGCCAGTTATTTATTCAAGAGAAACAATTATAAAGTGATATACTCATATATAATATAACTAAATTAAAAATAAAAAAAGTTAACTAATAACAATTAATCAAACAACAAGCAGATTTTTACAAAATCAATTAATGAAATAGATAGACTATGGATAGCTAGTAATCATATTGAGTACTCACTTAAACTAGTTCTAATTTTTTATTGGATTGCTAGTTGTAGGTTAATATTTTAATGAGTCTTTTGCCAACAACTCTAAGACTAATCGACTATTTTTAAGGGCATCTTCAACTCAAAAGCAATTTTATTTTCCAAGTATAGAGTTCTTTTTCATACAAACAATTTCAACCCAATTCTCTATTTTACTTTCAATTTTTTTTTCTCTCCTCAATATTATATTATTATTTCTATTTCATTGTTATTTTCTTATTTTCTTATTTCATAATATAAATTCTTTCTTTCTTTTTCCCAAATGATTACTTCATATAATTTTCATGTGATATAAAATTTTATTTTTTCAAAAAATTTATTTAATATAAAATTTTATTTTATTCTAAATTTCTAAATAACATAAATTGCAAGAAAATATTATATAATACTCCCTTTGTCTCAATTTATGTGACTTACTTTCATTTTTTGTCAGTCCCAAAAAGAATGACACATTTCTATAGGGAGCTTGCTTATAGAAAGAAGATAGACCAGAAAAACAAGGTGCAACGGGCTCTCCGCTCCTAGTCACTAAGAAGTGCTATTATGTCTTAAGTAACAATTTAACTATAAAATACATATTTTATCTTTAATGAAATGATTTATCATCATACAAATTTCTATCATTCATTTTCGACCACAAGTTTTAAAAGTTTTTTTTTCTTTCTTAAACTCCGTGTCGAGTCAAACTACCTCACATAAAATGGGACGGAGGGAGTATACAAATTAATGAACAAATTCAAATAAAAGTGAAATACAACTACATAAACACTCAACTTTCAAAATTATTATGTTGCTTCTATAAGTGCTCTATTAATGCATTACGGAGTTCAAAATGAGCATTTTTGTCCTTAATTTTTTATGTCTAGCTAAAAATTGTTCAAACTGGAGATTTTCATCTACCATCATACACTAATTTTTTTCCGAATAGTCCTAAATCTGAAAACGGCCTACTGGATTACTAAATTATTGTTGTGATAAATTAATTATTATGTTATGTATTGTATTGTATTGTTATTTTGTATTTAAATTATCATGTTATGTATTGAATTTTTAAATTAAAATTTTCATCTTATCATAATAATTTTGTGTATTCCTTATAGTGAAAATTAATAATAAAATCAAATCATATTATTGATGAAAATTTAAAAAAAAAATACAATTAATTCGGGGTGAAGATAGAATATATTAAATAATAATTTTTTTAGATATTATATTACATTTAAAAAGAATTATGAATATTAGATATTTAATTAATGATATTATATGTAAAATAATATGTTAATTAGAAAATAATAGAAATAACAATAAATTATTGAAAAAGTGAAATAAATTGTGTGAATAGTAGTAGTTCAAATTTGGAGAATTACTATTCAAACTCTCTAAATATGAAGAATAGAAAGTACTATGGAGGAAGATTGGAGTATCCATTCTCTATTTTATTCTCCAAATATAGAGAAAGAATGGAGAGTAAAATAGAGATGAATTGGAGATGATCTAACGTCTATATTCCTATGATCGTCGATCAATAGTGAAGTACATGCAATATATCATTTGTATCAACTGAACAAGGCTAACGGGTATATTTCTATCCACATTAGCGGATCGTTTCCTTTTTCCTATAATGTTCACAACCAAGCTCTACATTTTCTTTCTACATTCACAAAATTCCTCTTTTGGGATCAATGTATGAGCCACATGTAGTATTTATAAAAGGTGATTCAACAATAAATAATTAAGAAATAACCACACGAGTTGTACCACAATTAAATTTTAATAAATATCTTAACAAGTCAATACGCTCTTTCATACTATAACAATTATACGGGGCTCATCGCGAAGTGTCTTTCTTGCGTCGCGGACCTCTTTATTTCACGGTCATTAATTTCTTTTCGTCCATGCTGCTTATTGCTTTTGTTTTGCTTCTTTCCTATTTTGGGTTTGATTATTGCTACTCACCTTTATTAAAAGTAGACAAATAATTATAGAAGAAGTATTTGTTAAGTGATCCAATCAAAGTTGAGCTCAAAATAATAGAGGCAAAAAGGAAAATAACACCAATCTAAACGGATCATAGTAGTGTGATAATAAACCAGTGACAACAACTAAATTTACATATAGATTATGCAACTTCAAAATAAAACATGATATCCTTTATACTAGCTAGCTAATATTCAACAAACTCAATTGCAACAGACTTTTATACTGAATTCCACAATCCACGAGATACTTATCATCTTCTAGTTGTCGTCCATTATAAGTTATCCTCTATTTATGATACCGAATACCCTCCTTTTCTTGAATATCAGCCTTAACATCTGCAATTGTGTCATCACTCTCCATCATTAACTTTAACCTACGACTACTATGCATTATTACGGTGATTTGTGTTATTGGTGCATATCGAAGGATTAAAGTAGATCCTTTTTTTTATTCCAGCAGAACTAAGAGTCTGTTCATCTCTCATTACTCCCCGTCTTCATTCAATAATTTTTTTTTTTTAAAATGTATTTTCTTTTCCTCTTGAATGTACGCTTTGACTGCAGCTATACTATCGTCAGGTTCAACCATTAGGAGAAAAGCATTTGATTCTGAACTTCCATCTTCTCTGGCTATATCTATTGTTTTCGGTAGAAAGGATTTTGGTAATGACTTCCAATTAATCACATCTCTATAAGTGTCATCTTGAATAATGATTTGCATTGTTCGATCACGTGAGCATGGACCTATATATATGACGATAAAATACATGCATCAAAACAAATGATACAAATTGAATATTAGTTCATAGAAAAATTGTCAACTAGATAAAAATTAGAGGAAAAATAGAGATAGGATAACATGTTCATAGAGTGAATAAAGGGAGAGAGTTTACTGTTTTGAGCATCCATTACTTCTACGATGTCTAGATCACTTGATCTGGATCTCTTCATATTCTACCATTGATAAACTCTACCAAATGTCTTATATATAAGAAAATGGATATGTATATAAGACAATTGATATGAGTTTTGGGGTCATTTATGATTTATTGGCATTTTCTACTTCTTTCTTTTTTTCACATTTGTTAAGAAATTATAAATAAGAAAGTTATTTTACTATATTACTCTTTTAATATAATAAATAAATATTCTGAAAAAATTTAATAGAAAAATGACTATAATTAATGATAAAGATAAATTAAGAATTAAGTATAAAATTATTCATTAATTTTATAAAATGGACAAGTACTACTCCTTTCATTTCATATTAATTGAATTGTTGAGACATTTTTCATTTTTCAAATTAACTTAATTGTTCAATTTTCAAGACTACTTTTAGAATATTTTTTCAATTTTACCCTTCATTAATTAGTATTGAAATTAGTTATTAATTAATAATTAATGTTTAGTTATTTTAATCATAATTTTGATAATAATTAATAAGGGTAAAAATGGAAAATTAAGCCTAATTTATGTCTTAATCTTCTTGAAGTCTTCTTTTCTTAAAGCGTGTGAAACACCTCAACAATTCAATTAATATGAAATGGAGGGAGTACTTGTCCACTTTTGAATTGATATATCTATTAAAATAATAATTATTGACATAGTGAGTTTACCATTTTACCCCTATTAATTATGAAGTGAATGAATAAAAATTTAAGATTTTCAAGAAGTTCTATCTTTTCCAAAGTAATTAATTGTGGGTATAATAGATAAAAAATAATTTGTTCTTTCTTGATTTGTCAAAATGGACAAGAAATTAGGAACAACTATAAAAGAAAAAATGGACAAGTAATTAGGGACATAGGGGAATAGCTCCAAAAAATTAGGACGGCGACTAGGGTACACCATCTTGGTTAAATGCTACCGGTGGACGGCCTGCCGCCGCTCATGGCTGGGTTGGACTCTGTCTCTTCAGCCCAGTTTCCACCCCTTCCGAACAAAACTCACACGGGACAAACCACAATTGCCTCTAGTTCTGCATTTTTGAATAATTTTGCAGACATAGTTCAACAGGTAAAGAGAGTTTTTGAGGAGATACAACCTATTCCTATGAAAAGCCAAATCTCATTGGTGGTATACCTACCATTAATTGGACAGCAAGCGAAATACAAAGAATGAATATATTAGAAAACTTGCAATATTCAGTGGTGGGCAAGTTCTCATATGGAGCTCCTGATATTCATGAGTTAAGAGATTTAATTCCAAAACAATGTGGTCTATTGGGGTCCTGTTAGATAGGTTTGCTTTGAAATAGACATGTTCTAATAAGATGTGATCGAATGGATGATTATATAAAAATTCTATCAAAAAACTCCTATTACATAGTTGCTAAGGATGGATACACATATCAAATGAGGCCTTTTATTTATGATGAAAACTTCAAAACTAGTGAAGAGACGACAAAGGCCACGACTTGGATATCTTTCTCGGATTTGCTGCCGACATTCTTTGTGAAGGAAGTTTTGTTCTCGCTTGCAGCTTTGGTTGGGAAGCCACTTCAATTAGATCTTGCAACGATAAATAAGACTCGTCCAAGTTGTGCAAGGGTTAAGGTCCAAGTGGATCTGCTTGCTGAAAAACCTGAGTTTGTGCAAATGCAATTGGAAGGTGAAAACACTCTTGAGAATAGAGTTGTTACTGTGAGAATTCAATATGATTCTTTACCAGCATATTGCATAAAATGTAAACTTCAGGGGCATAGGGAAGAAGAATGTAGGGTCTTACATCCTGAGTTAGTACAACAATATGATGACAAGTCAAACACAACACAACCCATAGACAACAAGCAATTATACAAGAGGGTAGTAAAGAGCAGATGGAAGCCTACAAATAGAAGTTTTACAAAGAAAGTTGGGGAATTGATTTGTGATAAGGTTTTGGAAAGGGAAGACAACAACCAGAACAACAACTCTTTTGCAGTTCTTAATCAAAATATTCTAGTGGAGGAGGGTGTTGGAGAGGAAGAGGTAGCAATCCGCAAGCATATAGATGAGGTGGTGGATAGAGGAGTTGAAATTACACAAGGGCTGGCCTACAAGTCTGAGGAAAAGATTGAAGACAAAGAGGAGGGAGAAATAATTAAAGTTACTTGCAAAAATGATTGGGTGGTGTCAGGTAACAAGGACGATAACTTGCAGCTTGATAAGGGGGTTAACAGTGTAGAGCAAAGGAGAGAGGAAGTGGATAAGGGAGCAACAAAATTTCAATTGATTCCTAGGCGGAACTTACATCATGCTGACTATCATATTCTTTTACAAATCATGGACCCACAAGAAGAATGGTATCATGGACAATTGCAAGGATCTTTATTACAGGGAGAGATGGAGGAGGATCATAATATGAAGGAGCTGGCAGTGGTTTTCCCTAAATCACAACCAGTTCAAACTTTGAATGAAATTGTGTCACATCAAGGGCCAATGGAGTTACAAAATAAAGAGCATAAACATGCTAGAGATATAGAAGATATGGATGAAAATGAGAACCTGCAAATTGAGCATGTGGTGTTTAATGAAGCAGGAGTTTCACCTGCACCTGTAGTCACACATAAACCCAAAAATAAATGGGACGTGCTTCCTACGAGATCAAATCCAAGGAGAGGGGCTAGGAATGGGATCAAATGATGCTGAAGTCCTTATTTTGGAATGTGAGATCTGTTAGATCTCAAAATTCATTCCATAGAATTCAAATGTTACATAGATTTCATAAGTTTTCTATCATAGATTTGATGGAACCTTTTCAAAATGCTAATAACATTCAAAGATTCAAAAGAAGATTGGGGATTGCCTATGCTAACTATAATTGCAATGGTAAAATATGGGTGTTGATTCAAGAACATATTCAGGTGGAGGTTCTGGCAGATTCTGATCAGATGTTGACCCTTAGACTGTTGTTTCTAGAGGATAGTCAACCTTTAATTGTTTCCATTGTGTATGCAAGGTGTGATGCCGAGGAGAGGGTTCAATTATGGAATGATATTTACTGTATTAGCAATGATATTCAGAATTCACCATGGCTACTTGGGGGGGATTTTAATATCATATTGAGTGAAGAAGAGAAGATTGGTGGTCTGCCTGTATATCCTAATGAGTATGAAGATTTTGCATTTTGTGTGAATTCTTGTGATCTGGTGGAGGTTGGGTTCAAAGGGAGTCCTTTTACATGGTGGAATGGGAGGATTGATGATCAATGCATTTTCAAAAGACTGGATAGGTACTTGATGAATCAGGTTGGCCTAGGTTATTTTGGGTTGGTAGAATCTGAACATTTGGCAAGAACAAGTTCTGATCATGCCCCTATGCTACTTACCTATGGTCTGAAGACAGATGCTGCTAGGAGACCTTTTAGTTTTCTTAAATTTTGGTCAGAACATGCAACATTTCAGCAGATAGTGAAGGACAACTGGGTCTCAGAAGAAGCAGATGTGTTTATTAGGTTGAAACAAAAGATGAAGAAGACTAAAAATGCCTTGTCTAACTGGAGTAGAGCAGCTTCTGGAGATATTTTCAAGCAATTATTTATCAGGGAGGAGATTGTAAGAGTGAAGGAACTGTTGTTTGAAACAAGCCCTACAATATCCAATAGAGAAATATTGCAGAAAGCACAAGCATAATTTAAAAAATATGTTCATTTTGAAGAAGAATATTGGAGACAGAAAGCTGGAATTCAATGGTTTACAGAAGGGGAGAAAAACACAAGATTCTTTCACAGTTTAGTGAGGGAAAAAAGGAAAAGATTGAGCATAAACAGAATTCAGAATATGGAAGGAGAATGGGTAGAAGGTGAAGAATTAGTGGCTGCTGCTGCTCAAGGTTATTTTCATAAGCAATTTACAAACAATCCTAATATGGGGGAAGGCCCCTTATTGAGGTATATTCAGAAAAGGGTTACAGATGAAGACAACAGAAGATTAAATGATCATCCTTCTATGGAGGAAGTTAAGAAAGTAGTGTTTGAACTCAATGGGTATAGTGCTAGTGGTCCTGATGGGTTTACTGGTCACTTTTTCCAACAATGTTGGGACATAGTTGGGGATGATGTGGTTAATGTGGTTAGTGCTTTCTTTAATGGTGTCTGTTGCTCCCAATATACACGCAAGTGTACGTGGTCGCGCAAGGAGTATAGATTCTTTAAGAAACGAGTTATCATTCCCAAGAGACTTATGATCAACTTATATTCACTTAATTCTACAACTAAAAATAAAAAGTAACCTTTTCAAGAGTTGATGATTTATTGTTTATCTACTAATAATTATGCACTAAATGAAAGTAACTAATTGTGAATGACTTTAATATGATATTTCAAGCAAGTTAAAAGAAATTCCAGGGCTGCAGCATATACTGAATATCATGTATAATATTATCGGCTTAGAATTAATTTTATTTGTCAAGTTACTGGTTTATAGGTTTGATTATATGATCCGGGTTATACACCTCTCGTCGCCTACCTCAGTTAGCTATCTAACTACATCGTTGAGTGGAGATAAATAGACTAATTGATGAGCATTTATATTTCATCCTATTTCGTAACCAAGCAAGGTGTTCGTCTGGGCGTCACTCCTGAATAGTAATCACCTCAATCTAATGGGTGGATCGAGCTCTCTATATTCTCTGGTCTATCTAATCCCTCCTCTCTCGATTTTAATATTAGACAATATATTTATCTTATGGTGATCAAGCATAAAATACTAAAACAAGAATATAGAAGTAACTTATAATGACAACCAAGAATTAATAATAATAGCCTTTAATAATCAATAATTCATTCGTAGCTACAGCCCCAGAACTAGGGCGTTTAACCACTCATGCTACTAGAAAACCATAAAATATAATTGTTCATGCGATTTCCAAAAAATAGAAGAGTTAAAAGATCAAAACCTATTACAAACGTGAATACCTTCTCTTGCACACCCAATAAAAGTCGAACCTCCCTCAATAGAACCCAAGGGGTATATTTATAAGTTTAGGAAAAGTGGAGACAAAATCTACTTCAACTAGGAATCCTTTTTAACACAAATTAATCTTGAAAAATTGGGATTCCCTTGGCATTTCGCGCCTCCTATCCCCCCACAAACATGCTTCAGTTGTATCAGTGTTGGCGCGCCGCGCCTCTCAGGGGCCTGAGAAATGTCCCAGAATGTTGGGCCTTGGCGCGTCGTGCCTCTCAGCGCGCCTGAGAGAGGCCCCAGAATGTTGAGCCTTGGCGCGTCGCGCCTAGCAGTGTGCTTGGCCCTGGGGCCTTCATTCTTAGCCGCTTTTCATGTTCTTTTGCATCTCTTTTCTTCAATTTGACTCCAATTCCCTTGTGAGTTCCTGAAACAACTAATTCTGTGTGTAAGTGCACAATCATCACAAGTTACACCAAAATTAAGCTAATGACTAGAGATCATTCTTCAATCTAATCGATTCATGGGCAAATATTGACAACTTAGGCATAAAAAAATGCCTAAGACCACCACCCCACACTTAGAATTTTGTTTGTCCTCAAACAATCTCTAGACATTCAACTCTTTTTCACAACCCTTGGACTTATCAACCCACCTCAAAATCAACCAAACATTTTCAATCCTGATCTTGTAGTTCACAATGGATGCAACAATTCACAACATTTACACCAAGTACAACACATGCTCAAAGCATGACCCTTTTATTATTTTACTAGGCTAATGCAAACTCATACAAACACACCAATTAGATAATCCTACACATGCCATGAATTCCCTCACTTGTTTATGTTTAGTAAAGCCTTTCACTCGAACAATTCCAAACTCAACAAGGCCTAATTTTTTAAACAATAACCTCACTCTCACAAAAGAAATTCTTACTTTCCTCAACATACCATAAGCTTGCCCATAGTGTGTTCTTACTTTCACATTATACTTCTCAAGGAATCAAGAGGATTTTCATTTGGTTGTAATGTCGGCTTAAGGTAAGGGATGGAATATTTGAGAATCATTTTAGTGACTACACCTCCCTAATGCACATGTTATTATTTTGCCAACAATCTCCTTCATAGATTTTCCTTCCTCCTAGTATACACTTCATGACTATATACCCCCTTTGTTTCTCCATATTTTCCCTTTATTTCTTTTTCCTCATATTATTATTATTATTTTATTTTCTTTTTCTTTCTTGCCTTTGCACTAGCCATCCAAACTCTAGATTTTAACATCCGAGTAAGGTACACATTATCCTTGATAGGATCAGGGACAATGTTTCAATCATAATTCTAAATTAGCCACCCTCAATTTTAGTCGAGGTGCACATTGTCACTAAGGACCAAGGCCAAAACATAATTTTCTTTTCCACACAATGTAGCAATTCACCCTTAGCTATATCAACCAACATTTTCCAACCCTTCTTCTTAACATAGTGCATTAAGGATTTTCATAGGATCAAAAGACTTGGTATCAAACACCGGGCTATTTCAAAGAAACGCCTCAATCACATTCCCTAAGTCATACAAGCTACTAATCAACACACAAGGCAAGTTCTAGATATCAAGTTAAGAAAGAACCAATCAATTCTCACCACACATGGCATTATGATACATATAAGGATATATCAACTAACATGCTCATATAAGTTGCATTACAGTATTACTACACAATTAAGCCCATTTTCATTTTATTTCGAATCAAGCTTAAGAACACATGCTAATTACAAGGTCAACCATCTATTGCATTTTTCCAAATATGACTACCCATGACGTTTGGCTAACTTATTCGGACATAGCTTCAAAAGACCAAGGTTGGTTTCTCAATCCTACTCTTCTATGCGACTAATTTTCCTTTAAGATGGTCGTCATCCATCCATCATTGAGAACTGTCACTTCTAAGACGACTCTAAGACTCAATAAAATAATAAACTAATCCTATCCGGTTCAAATGGACAATCCTCAAAAAAAGTACCGACAAAAAACTCTGAGGAACCCAAAAGACAAAATTTAACTAGAAACTAACAACTAACAACTAGACTCGATAAAGCAGTAAACAACTATATACAACAGAGAATATTACCCCACCCCACACTTTAAAGATAAGCATTGTCCTCAGTGCAACAATAAAACAAAGTATAAGGTTAGGAATACTCCGTGGGGCCTCTACGCCTCGTCGTCACCACCGTCGAACACCATTAAGGCATTCGCCTCCTCTTCATCAGCATCAACCTCCTCATCATCCATGGCCTCATCAGCAGTAGCCTCATCATCATCCAAAGGCTCCAAAAAGGCAGGACCAGTCCTGCATAAAAACGCTGAACTCTCAGACAAAGGATAGCGTTCTGCCATCATTTCCATCTCAACATCAGTAACCGGACATCCACCGATCCGCAATTGCAACTCAGCCATCCCAAACATCCTAGCCATGACACTATCGTCACGGGCTTGCCTCTCTTGAGCAGACAGAACCGGTCCATGGGATGTGTCAAGTGCCTTAGTCCTTGTCACATCAATTAGCTTACCCGTCAGATCCGGGTGAAAATCAATGGTCAGGTCCACAACCTCTTCCTCAATACCCCGGGCCCTCAGAAACCGGGTGATCAAACCCCTATAGCAAAATTGCCACCTCATATTATTCCAAAATTTCATCATATTTTGTCTAAGGATCGCCCCTACATTAATGGGCATCCTCTTCATCAGCATATAAACCAACACCACCCTATCCCTTGTTACCTCTGTCAGATGTTTCGCGGGTAGTAGCACACTACACACTATCTTTAACCACACCCTAGCAACTTGATTGAAATTAGCAAAATGAAGGGTATTATGTCTCCCCGTATCCTTGATACGCTCCCACCTAGCCGTGGAATCTACCCCACATAAAGTATGTCGGATATCCCTATAAGGAGGTTTATCCTTCAATGTATTAAAGGCATCAGAATCACAATTCGGGGTCCTCAGAAATTCATTTAGTATTGTAGCATTGAACTTCACATCCTTTCCTCTAATAGGAACAATTTTATACTTAGTTTCAGTGAGCTAATTTGCATAAAACTCACGAACTAAAGACAAATTACAATCTCCCAGATGATCAAAAATAAATCTCAACCCCAACTCAAGCACAGTCCGATAAATAACAGGAAATTGAGACTGCAACCTTACCTCATGGACGTATTCATCGCCCAGATACTTTGGTTCGCGCTGACACTCAAACCATTCCCAACCATACCGCTCCATCGCCTTTTTCCCAAATTTTTGGACTGGTTCCCGATTTCTGGACCCGAATGCTTCACCCTTCCTACTTCGCTTTGAACCCGCCACATTCTTGGGTTTTGGTGCCATTGTAACCTGTTAAGAAAAGAAAATTAGAGAAAAGGAAAAAAGAGTTGGAAAAATTAGGAGGGGTCAGGTTGGGCAGTGGGGAGAAGAGAGAAAAAGAAAAAATTGTGGGGAATGATGGTCTAGAAGTGAAAGAGAAGTGGGGAAATGCAAAAGTTTATAGTTGGTGGTGGGGAAGAAGAAGAGTTATGGTGGGAGTTTTAATGGAGGAAGGAGAAGAGTTAGGGAAGAAGAATGGAGAAAAGTTAAGGGAATGTAGGATGGGTCGGTTGGAATTTAGGAGAATAGGGGATGAATTTGGGATTTGGGGGTTTTAAGGGTAGTGGGCCGGGTTTGAACCGGGTCAAAACCTGGTTTTAAAAAAACTGGGTAATGGCGCAATGGAGGGGCGATGCGCCAGCGTAGCGCCCCAACAACATCCCTGAATGTCCAAGCCAGGTGCGGCACGCCAACCAGTGCGCCTGGCTGTAGTGATTTAAATTTTTATTTTATTTTATTTTTCATTTTTTCACTATTACACGCTAATTTACAAATAATGAAAAAAATCCCATTTAACTAAAACTAAGAACTAAAAGAACTTCCTAGATTCTATGAATTTAAACTATGCTAAAACAATAAAAATCAAAATTTCAAACATGAACTACCTATCTATTACATAGTGTTCATGGGTTGCCTCCCATGTAGCGATTGATTTAACGTCGCGGCACGACACAACTTGGATCATTCATCATTTAGCTCAAGAGCCTCCCGATCACGATTTGAATCCTCACCAAAGTAGTGTTTCACCCCTTGCCCATTTACCAAGAACATAGGGCCAGTCTCACCTTTAAGTTCAACAGCCCCATGTTGTGTCATTCTTACCACTTCGAAAGGACCACTCCATTTAGACCTTTGTTTTCCGGGGAATAACCTCAATCTAGATTTAAAGAGTAGTACCTTTTCTCCGATGGTGAAAGTTCGAGCAACTATGTGTTTGTCATGCCACATCTTCGTATTTTCCTTGTAAAGCTTGGCATTCTCATACGTGTAGAGCCTAAACTCCTCAAGTTCATGCAACTGATTCACTCTCTTTTTACCGGCTAGCTCGAGGTCCAAATTCAACCTTTTGATTGCACAATAAGCTTGATGTTCTAATTATGCCGGAAGATGACATGCTTTACCAAATACTATGTGATAGGGAGAAGTCCCTATTGGTGTCTTGTACGCAGTCCTATATGCCCACAACACATCATCTAATTTGTCAGACCAATCTTTCCTTTGCGCATTTACCATTTCCTGCAAAATTTGCTTCACCTCTCTATTTGAAACCTCCACTTAGCCACTCGTTTGAGGATGGTAAGCTTTAGCAACCTTATGACGAATACGATACTTAGCAAGAAGATTCTTAACAAAATGGTTAATGAAATGCTTACCTCCATCACTTATAATTGCTCTTGGAGTGCCAAAGCGAGTGAATATATGCTTCTTTATGAACTTTATCACCACCCTTGAATCATTGGAAGGAAGAGCGACCACCTCAACCCATTTACTAACATAATCCACAGCCACAAGAATGTATTGGTTTCCACTAGATGGTGGGAATGGACCCATGAAGTCAATACCCCACACATCAAAGATTTCCACCTCCAAAATGTTACTTAGTGGCATCTCATGTCTTTTTGAAATAGTACCCAACCTTTGGCATTTATCAGAGCCCTTCACAAAAGCAATAGAATCTTTAAATAACGAGGGCCAAAAGAAACCAGATTGTAGTACCTTATGAGCAGTGCGCTCTCCTCCATGGTGACCTACATATGGGCTAGCATGGCAACTCTCGAGCACTTTGTGAACCTCAGACTCCGGAATGCATCTTCTCACTACCCGGTCCACACCTTGTTTGAACAAGAATGGTTCATCCCAGATATAGAACTTGGCATCATGATTGAGCTTTTTCTTTTGTTGGGTGGTTGCACCCGGAGGATAATCGCCACTTACTATCAAATTCACAATGTCCGCATACCATGGCACTTGAGAGATATCTAATGTCATCAATTCTCTATCCGGAAACTCTTCCCGGATTTGCTCACCTTCATTCACATGTGAAAAATCCTCCAACCTAGATAAGTGATCTGCTATTTGATTCTCAGTACCTTTCCTATTTTTGATCTCAAGGTCAAATTCTTGGAGAAGAAATATCCATCGAATCAACCTTGGTTTAGCATCCTTCTTGTTGAATAGGTACCTAATAGCTGCATGGTCAGTAAAACAATCACTTTAGTACCTACCAAATACGATATGAACTTGTTGAAAGTGAACACTAGAGCTAGCATCTCCTTCTCAGTCACTATGTAATTAGCTTGTGTAGTGTCAAGGGTCTTTCTTGCATAATAGATCGAGTGGAACACTTTATTCTTTCCTTGTCCCAACACTGCACCAACTGCTACGTCGCTTGCATCACACATGAGTTCAAATGGTAATCCCCAATTAGGAGCAATTAAGATGGGAGCCTCAATTAAGTTCCTCTTCAACATCTCAAAAGCTTTCAAACACATCTCATCAAAGTTAAACTTCACCTCCTTCTCCAAAAGACTGCACATAGGTCTGGCAATCTTGGAAAAATCCTTGATGAATCGCCTGTAAAAACATGCATGACCAAGAAAATTACGCACACCTTTTACAGAAATGGGAGGAGGCAATTTCTCAATAACTTCTACCTTAGCCTTATCAACCTCCAAACCAGATTTAGACACCTTGTGTCCCAACAATATCCCCTCTCTTACAAAAAAATGACACTTTTCCCAGTTTAGAACTAAGTTAGTGTCTTCACATCTAGCAAGTACTTTATCAAGATTTCAGAGACATACCTCAAAAGACTTCCCAAAGACGGAAAAATCATCCATGAACACCTCAACAAAGTATTCCACCATATCATGAAAAATGGCCATCATACGCCTTTGAAAAGTCGCCAGTGCATTGCACAATTTGAATGGCATGCGCTTGAAAACTTATGTGCCATAAGGACAAGTGAACGTGGTCTTTTCCTGATCCTCCGATGCAATCAAGATCTAGTTGTAACCGGAATATCCATCTAAGAAACAATAGTACTCCTTCCCTGCTAGTCGGTCAAGCATTTGATCAATAAAGGGAATGGGGTAGTGATCTTTCCGGGTAGCATCATTTAGTTTCTGATAATCCATGCAAATTCTCCACCCGGTCACTGTTCTGGTAGGAATCAACTCATTCTTTTCGTTCCTCACCACTATCATACCTCCCTTATTGGGAACACATTATACCAGACTTACCCACTTACTATCAGAGATTGGGTACACAATTCCAACATCTAGCCACTTTATGACTTCCTTTCTTACCACTTCTTTCATCACAGGATTCAGTCGACGTTGATGTTATGCTTTGGGTTTGTGATCCTCTTCCCTGTAAATTTTGTGCATGCATAACGCCGGACTAATCCCATGAATATCAGTCATCTTCCATTCAATTTCTTTCCTCCTCCACTTTAAGAACCTCAATGCCGCATCAACCTGTAAATCAGACAATTCTGCAAAAAGTATAATAGACAAAGTTTCATTAGTACCCAAATAAGCATACCTTAGGTGAACCGGCAGAGTTTTTAGGTCCAACTTAGGGGCTTCTTCTATTGATGGCTTTGGTGGGAGTCCCAACTCGCGATCTAGTGACTCCACTTGAGTCCTACGAGTGTCTACTAGTGCTAGGTTTAAGCATGATTCAATATCTTGAGCTTCAGTATCTCCCTCTATCTCATGATCCACTAACACTTTTTCTAAATGATATTCGGGCACAACTACTTGGGATTCTACTATGCGATCAACCACAGTAATAGCAGACAACTCTTTATAAATAGAAGGTAATTTTAAAGCATGGTAAACATAAAATACCTCAACCTTATCATGTTCCCTCATAGTTAGTTGACCAGTTGTTACATCAATCAATGCCCTACCTGTGGCCAAGAAAGGTCGTCCCAAAATTAATGGAACTTCAGAATCGGGTTCAAAGTCTAAGACCACAAAAGCTACCAGAAAAATCAATGAACCTACTTGCACTAACACGTCTTCTACCACCCTCTCTGACCTAGCAATGGATCTATCAGCGAGTTGGAGAATTACAGTGGTTCATTTTGGACTACCCAACCCAAGCTTTTGATACAAATATAAGGGCATTAAATTTATACTTGCCCCCAAATCAGACAACCCCCGGGCATAAACATTTTGCCCAATTGTAATCTGAACAGTAAAACTACCTGGATCTTTTAAGGCAGTCTATTTTGGATCCTTGAGTTGCACTCCTCAGTAAGTACTACAGTTTCATATTCCGTGAGCCTCATATTGCTAGCCACAATGTCCTTCACGTATTTAGCTTACTTCGGGATACCCTGCAAAATGTCGACCAAAGGTAGATTAATGTGAACCTATTTAAGGAGAGAGAGAAACTTACCCAAGCATTCATCTTCATTCTTCTTTTTCAGCCTTTGTGGAAATGGAGGTGGTAATTTCTTTCGAGGAACGGGTACCTCAACATTGGAGCTTTTTACTACCTCTTCCACTTTATTTTCTTTGTTACTTACCTTAGTGTCTCTCTTCTTTGGAGCTAGTTCCTCTAATTGCAGCCCACTTCTAGTACTTACTGCATGCAATTGCTTTGGGTTGGGCTCAGTATCACCGGGATGCCCACCTTGCGGACGCAAGTTCAAAGAATTAGCCACTTGCACAACTTGTTTCTCTAAATTCATTTGGGACATCTGGATGTTTCTAAAGTTCTCATCCTGCTTATCTATTCTAGCATTTAATTTGGTCCCTATTTCAGTCATGAGCTTTTGGAGTAGCTCTTCATTGGTCATCCCTTCTCTTTGTGCACTTGGATTTGAGCCTTGGTTATAATTGTAGTATTGTTGCCCAGCCCCTTGAGAAAGGTATTGGTTAACCCCTTGCGCCTGATTTTGGTTTTGGTTCCCACCCCATGAGCATTTAGGATGGTTCTTCCAACTAGGGTTGTAAGTGTTACCATAATTTTGTTGCACTCCACCCCTTTGTGCATTACCCACATAGTTTACGGAATCCGGGTTCGCCTCACATTGCTCAATTTCATGAGTTCCACTACCACATACCTCACACCAATTTGATGCTTGTTGTACTACATTTACCGGTGCCTGATTGAGAGCCATTTGTTTAAAATATAAGGCCATGTTATGTTGCATTGCATCTAATTTGGCATTTATGGCAGTAGCTTGGTCTATATCTAAGGTCCCTGCAACATTTTGGGTTGGGGTTCTAGACATTTCCCCCTCATACCCTTGGTTCTCTTCAGAAAGTTTATCGAGTAAGGTGAAGAACTCTTCACTTGTTATGGATAGGACCTATCCAGCTGCTGCACTATTAAGAAGAGCATGAGCATTATAGTCTAAACCCTCAAAGAAGTGTGAGCAAGTACCTCATTGGTTTGCATGTGGTGTGGGCAAGTATTCAACATTTGTTTGAAACGCGCCCATGCTTGGTACATGCCCTCCCCTTACTTTCGAACCAAGTTTATTATCTCACCCCTCAGCTTAGCGGTTTTCTTGGATGGTACAAAATGACTCAGGAACTTCTTTGCTAAATCATCCCAAGTAGTGATGGAGTTTGGTAACTCAGAGTCTAACCAACACTTTGCATCTCGTAACAATGAGTATGGGAACAAAGTCAGCCTCACATAGTCCGATGAGACTCCAACTGGGATGTATGTATTTGTAATTTCTACGAAGGTCCTAAGATAGATTTGAGGATCCTCATGGGGGAGACCAGTGAATTGCCCATTAGAATAAAGGATTTGTACCATGCTCTGCTTTAGTTCAAATCTACTCCTCGATGGAGGTTTCCAAATACTAGATGCCAAATTGGCTGTGAGTGGGACTGCCACATCAAGGACTGGTCTTGCGGGTACGACAGATGGTACTCCTTGGTTATTCGGTTTCCTTTGGTTATTCACATTTTCCATGTTATTCAAGTTGTCTTGATTATCATCATCAATGTTTTCCGGAAGACCTAACCCCAATTCTCCATGTCGTCCTTGATTTGCCATTTTCCTGCGCTGGCTTAAAACTCTTTCGGGTTCGTTGTAAGGTTCGACAAGTTCCCCTTTTCGAGCCAGACCTGAAAGTCAAGTGCCTGCAATAAACAAGCTAAGATCAAGTAATTAATACCTGAATATTTTAATTGTAGACTTAAGAAGATTGAATACAAATCAATTTTTAAATCCCAGGCAGCGGCGCCAAAAACTTGTTGCTCCCAATATACACGCAAGTGTACGTGGTCGCGCAAGTAGTATAGATTCTTTAATAAATGAGTTATCGTTCCCAATGGACTTATGATCAACTTATATTCACTTAATTCCACAACTAAAAATAAAAAGTAACCTTTTCAAGAGTAGATGATTTATTGTTTATCTACTAATAATTATGCACTAGATGAAAGTAACTAATTGTGAACGACTTTAATATGATGTTTCAAGCAAGTTAAAAGAAATCCTAAAGCTGCAGCATATATTGAATATCACGTATCATATTATCGGCTTAGAATTAATTTCAGTTGTCAAGTTACTGGTTTATAGGGTTGATGATATGATCCGGGTTATACACCTCTCGTCGCCTACCCCATTTAGCTATCTAACTACATTGTTGAGCGGGGATAAATAAACTAACTAATGAGCATTTATATTTTATCCTATTTCGTAACCAAGCAAGGTGTTCGTCTGGGCATCACTCCTAAATAGTAATCACCTCAATATAATGGGTGGACCGAGCTCTCTATATTCTCTGATCTATCTAATCCCTCCTCTCTCGATTTTAAGATTAGACAATATATTTATCTTAGGCAAAAGTACTCATTACCCCCCTGAACTTGAAGCTTTTTATACGGTGTACACCTAAACTAAATTCCATTTTAATTACCCCCTGAACTTGTTTATTCCTCCGTCACATACACCTTTTTTGTCCACCTGGCGTAGAAATTGACAACACACTCTACTAGGCGCGTGAGGAAGTGTTTTTTTGCCACATCACAAAGCTATAACGGTAAAAAAATGTAAAATCTCCATTTTTCTTTAATATTTGGCATTTTAAACGAAAAATAGGGCAAAATGTAAATGAAAAGTAAAGGAAACAAAGATTAACACTTACTTGGTAAGAATTTCAGACAAATTT
>JAJOOS010005687.1:0-26728 GCA_029582725.1 Solanum chiquidenum
TCGAGTACCCGAGTGTCAGTCCTGCTATGGCTATTATCATAGTGATACTTATTGCTGCTCTATTTTTCATTGCCTTCTTCTCAATTTACATACGCAACCACGGTGCAGCTAACGGAAGCATCCGTCAAACCTTCTCCATGCGACGGCGTACTGCTGCTGCTACTCGTGGACTTGAAGATTCTGTCATTGAGACTTTTCCTACCTTTACTTACGTCGAAGTAAAGGATCATCATATTGGGAAGGGAGCTTTGGAATGTGCGGTGTGTTTGAACGAATTTGAAGATGATGAAATGTTGCGTTTGATCCCTAAGTGTGATCACGTTTTTCATCCTGAATGCATCGATGCTTGGCTCAAATCTCATGTAACTTGCCCTGTTTGCCGAGCTGATCTTACTCCTAAACCTGATGAACCGGTGCCGGTTCAAACTCCTGAGGTGAACCGGGAATTGGGGCAAGAACAGGAGAATTTGCAGCAAAATAACGAAGTTTCGATTCAAATAGATGTAGATGAGGATTTGATGTCACAACAAGAGGAGACCTCTGTTAGACCAGAAGTTAAACGAAATTTGAGTTTCAACGCGGCGAACCGGCCGCCGAGGTCTTTTTCTGTGAAGAGACCAAAGATGTTCAGCAAATTCAGGTCACATTCGACCGGTCACTCATTAGTGGTACCAGGGGAGAATTTAGACCGGTACACTCTTAGATTGCCGGAGAAGGTGAGGAAAGATGTAATGGACCGGGCTCTACTAAACCGGACAAGGAGCTGCGCAGTCACGCTACCAAGACACGGTAGCACCACAAGAGGGTACAGAGCCGGTCCGGGAGAGGGAAGCAACAGAGGTACAAGGTCATTCAAGAGAATTGACCGGTTCGACTCGGAAGCAAAATCAGACCGGTGGTTTCTCAAGATTGCACCGCCATTCTTTACCAGAGGTTCATCAATGAAGTCACCAAAAGTAAGAGCTGATAACGAAGAAGCATCCACATCCCGCAGTAATGTGAAACTAGCAGTAAAAATGCCGTCCTTCAAATGCCTGGAGCCGAAAGGTGATGAACCGGGTTTATTGGCAAATGACTCGGCTCGATCTCCGGTTTAAAGAATGTGGTAATTTCTGACTCGGGTTTAATTAAGCGTGACGGGAAAGGGAAAACTTTTTGTTCGCCGGCAAATGTGGAGAACGCGTGGTCCATGATAATGGGCTGGGCCCACCAACCTTTGAAACTTCCGCTATTGACTTTAATGCACATATGTATAATGTCCAAAAGTTGAATTCAAGGTTTTCGATTTCTAGAATATTCTTTAAAATGTTGATTAACTTTTATTATTTAAAAAACAAATAATTTTCAACTTTGGGTTTATTTGGGGTGATGAGATGGTGTTCAATAGTGGTGTGTGTTTATCTAGATGGAGGATGTAATACCCTAAACACAATGTAATTAATACTGTATGTGTTATTTTGTTCTTGATTGATAGAGATGTGATGGTTTTCCTCTTATTTTAAAGGCATTAATGCATAATTTTAATCCTTTTATTTTTCATGATATTCTATTTAGATTCATGATCTAAGTTTTATTTCAATTGAACATCTCAATTCATAAAAAAATAATTTAATTAGATATTTTTTATATTTAATTTTAATTTTGTGTGTATTTTTGTTCGCCTATTAGGTATAATCAAATTAATTACATAAAATATATCATTACTTTTAATCATATACATTTATCTAAAAGCGGTATAATTCCATGCATTTTTTACTTTATTAAAGTCGAGGTGTTCAATTACGAATTTGAGGGATGACTAAGTGTGTAAAGTCTTCAAATTTTCATTCTCCTTCATGAAAGGCGTAGCTTTAACTATTGTAAATCAACGAGTTGGAATTGGTCTTGGTTTATTAGTTTGCATTTAGTTGTTCAAAGAAAGTAACATTAAAGTCAAATTAATAATTTGCTATTTTATATAATTTTTCAAATTAAGATAGTGTAATTTCACATCAAAAGAGCATGTTGCGATGACATGTTGAACTCAATACGTTTTATATTGCTAGTGTTTAGGAACATGAATTACACGTTTATTCTTTATTAGTATTATTATAAAATTTCGTTATAAAATAAAAAATATTTTAACAATATTATTTTTATCATTTACGTTTCAAAATACTCTTGAACTATTCGAAAATGTTTAGAAATACTCCTCTTTCATTTATTTGGCTAAAAACATATTTTTCTACCTTTATGCATGTTTTCATAATAGGTGTTGCAATAAGAAGAAACAGAAGCTGAGGTCGACAACAGCTCCAAGCGGCGACATGGAAGGGGTTGGTGGTGGTTAGATAAGGAAACCCTACATCTTAGAAAGGTTATATGGACAAAGGAGGGATTTCGGGTTGGCCGTTGTTTGGTTTCATTTTATATTTTATGTTTTGTTTTTTCCCTTCCATTTTTTAGTATATTGGGCCTTTTTGTATAAATTCCAAATTTCTTAATAAAAGAGAGATCCGAGCTCCAAAAAAATTGATTTAAAAAAATGTTTGAAAAGAAAAAAGGATGTATATTCGATTACTAAAATTACAATATCTCTAAATTTTATATAATTCAAATAGATTGACAATAAAATATTTAAGTATATCACACTAATATGATGAATTTGATTTTGACGTTAATGTAAAAACTTCAAATTGATAGAAAATACAAAGCACATATATGATAATATATGATTAGGCTTTCTTGAATTTTCACTGTCTGATAAAAATTATGATAATTCATTATTATTTTATCGTGTTTATAAAATCTATAACAAATATTTTTGTAATATCTGGTTAAATCAACTAATAAACACCTTTAATGAGAATAGATGTTATTAAAGACAAATTTTTAAAATAAAGAAAAGAGACTCTAGGTAGATGTCATATTTTTGCTTTCTCATTGCATGTTTTTTAAATGACTTTTGTTATAACTTATCCCGATAACATAATAAATAATTAAAATATCCTTCGAGATTAAAAGAATCAACGACTCCACGTAATTTTATATTTATTTTAAAATTTTCATGTTCATATACACTGCTTATATGAAAAGATATTAAGTAGTAATTTAATAAATAAATAACTAATATATCATTCGAGATGGCAAGAGTTAATGCTATAACTTTAATTTTTATATTCATATACATTGTATACATAAAAAGATAACTCGTTAATTTAATAAATTCACTTAAATGCATATGTATACCTTTGTGCAGAATTGACGAACATTTTAGTATTTAAATTTTTAACTTTTTGATTTCTCACTTTTAATATAGTATAAAAAATAGTGTATATATTTATCTGAAAATACATGATTTTACTATTTGACTATATTTTAAACATAATATATGTTAGCTTTCACTTAATATATGCTACTTCAAAATTACTATTCTGTCACTATCAAAATTTATAAAATGTATGGTTCATCTTGGTCAAGTAAACCTCAAGAATGTGCTTTTCAGGCTATGGTGATATAAAGTCCAAAAATATATTACCACGTAACTTGTGCTTATCTTATAGATTGCTTCAATTTTTTCTTTTTTTTTTTTCATAATATGAGATTTGCCTAAAGTATTATATGCTTCTTTTTCGAAAATTTGTCACCTTAGAAATTTCTCGAAACTTTGTTTCTACCTTTCCTTCATAAACGTCGACACATATCTCAGCCCAAGGACTCTAATATCATATTTGTCTCCGCCCAAATGCGTGACTCATAATTTTGCTTATTAAACACAAACTGTTTTTAAAAATAAAAATGTTCTAAGAAAAAGTAGTACAAATATGAAACATAATGTTTTTGAGATAGCTTTTAAGTTTTTGCTGTATTTGTTATAATATAATACTACTATAAAAGGAAAAAAAGTAATACTAGTACGATATACTATAAAAATAATAATTACCGACTTTAATAGAAAATTCAGAAAATATCTTGTACTAAAATATTACATTACATTTGCGAGAAAGAAGAGAAATAAAAGGTTAACACATAGCAGAGAGGAGGGAAACACGATTGAAGGGGAAAATCTAGTTTTCTTTGCCTCCCTTTCAGCTTTCAAATCCGAAAAACCCTAATTCTCTCTTCCGACTATGAGCTACCCTAATTACGACTCCAGATACGGTGATTCAGGCTCCTATCGACAGCGCCGCAGGTAAATGTTCTCTATAATTCGTGATTTTTACATACTTATATGTTTCATTGATTAATCCAGTTCGTAATATAGTTTAATATTGTGATTGGTATTCATTACTTGCTTGTGTGTGTTTGGATTGTAGTGACCTAATGGGTCCGCAGCCTTCCATGTATCCACGACCTATGCCTGGTGGAGGTGCCGCTAGCTACGGCCGTGGTGGGCCGCTTCCTTATGGAGGTCCTCAGGCAGGGGGTCCACCGCCTATGGATGGTGGTTCTAGAGGGGGTATGAGTGGATCTGGACGCGTTGGTGGTGGGTATCCACCTTTTGAGGGTGGGTTTTCAAGAGGGTCGGATATAGGCAGGTTTGGAGGTGGAGGAGTTGACAGAGTGGCTAATGGTGGTATGGGAGAACGGCCTGGGAGATTTGGTGCTGGGGCAAGCTACAGTGGAGGTAGGAGTGGTGGTGGGAGGGGAGGTAGAGGTTTTGATGGAGGCTACAGTGGTGGACGAGGAGGTGGAGGTGGAAGGTTTAGTTCGGATGGAGGACGTGGTAGTAGTGGCGGGAGAGGAGGTAGGCATGGGAGATCACGAGATGATCTTGACAACCTTACTCTTCCAAAGCAAGACTTTGGAAATTTGGTACCTTTTGAGAAGAACTTTTATGTTGAAAATCATGCTGTGAGGGCAATGACGGATCAGGAGGTTGCTCATTATCGTGCACGGCGTGACATTACCATTGAAGGACAGGATGTCCCTAGGCCAATTCAGATGTTCCATGAGGCGAACTTTCCTGGTATTACTTCTGTAGAACTAAATGTATTGATTAATTTAGCTAAATCTGTTGAAATTTGTCTGATTGAATTGGTGTGATAGATTATTGCCTCGAGGTTATTTCAAGACTAGGATTTGTTGAGCCAACACCTATCCAATCACAAGGATGGCCAATGGCTTTAAAGGGCAGAGACTTAGTTGGAATTGCTGAAACCGGTTCTGGAAAAACTTTGGCATATTTATTGCCTGCTTTGGTCCATGTCAGCGCACAGCCCCGGTTGGGTTAGTATAACTTTTCCTTCTTTTTTTATTGTTTAGACAGACTGGCTGGTTTTTATGACTGCCTCCTTTTTGATTTCTCTCCCCTGAAATCCAGCCCAAGGTGATGGTCCAATTGTGCTGGTATTAGCACCTACAAGAGAATTAGCTGTTCAGATTCAAGAAGAAGCTGTAAAATTTGGATCACGTGCCAACATAAGAAGTACTTGCATTTATGGTGGTGCCCCAAAAGGACCTCAAATCCGTGACCTTAGAAGAGGTATTCATTTTTCTTGTTCATTAACTTGTTAGTATTAATTCCCTTTTTGCCAAACTGGTTTTATAACATGAAACTTCATGTCAGGAGTTGAAATTGTGATAGCAACCCCCGGTCGGTTAATAGATATGCTGGAAGCTCAACATACGAACCTGAAACGAGTGACATATCTTGTATTGGACGAGGCTGATCGAATGCTGGATATGGGGTTTGAGCCTCAAATAAGGAAACTAATTTCCCAGGCATGCACAATATGTTTTTCTATTTTATGATTTTAATTGATGAGAATCCGCTATTTAGCTCAATAATCATTTTGTGTCCTCATCTGTGTTAATACTTCATCATGTTTGTTCACTGTAGTGAAAAATAATATATCTTTTGGGACCTGCTTCAGTACAAATTTTCAACTTCCATTTTTATCTTGCGAGCTGCAGTTGGATGAGTGCATTGAGTGAAACTGTCTCTGACAGTTCAGTATGAGTATCTTTTTGTCTGACTCGGTCGGCATTGGTTTAGCATTTTTTCTGGGGTTGTATATTAACCTTTTGAGCCGTTATATGACCAGAAAATAGAATGTTTTGCCAACTTCATATATTCGCTCTTCAGTTTGTAAATTTTACTAGGACCATGAATAAAATGTGAGAGAAAGAAGTTATCTTGACTGATTTGCTTGCTTGATTTTGCACCTTAAATATGGAAATTTTGCTGATTTGCTAGATTTGGGGTGTTGAAATGTTTCAAAAGTGTAAAGGGGTAAGGGAGATTCTGTTCTTTTGTTAAATGGGTAAAGGAGACGCAACACATTCATGTGACTTTTCTCTTCAAAGAGGTTTGAACAATATATTTATCAATTCATTGTAGTTTAAGTATTTTGATGAGAGTAGTCAGCAGTTCGCTTTGAACTTTGGTAAATAATGTCAGCTTTGACTTTTTGGATATTACCTTGTGATTGGGCTGGTCTCAACTCTCAAATGACTTCTGGTTCGTCTCATGTAACTTAATGCATGATTTAAGTATTTAACCATATATGTCACAGGCTTCACATTCTAAGCTTCTGCATTTTCTTCGGCTATGTTTGAAAGACGGTATTGCATATGTGTTGTTTCTTCTCACTTTGTTAGATTGGGCACTAAAATGGTTTTGTTGCGTCTCAAATCCTCCTAACTGTATATGCTTTTTGTTCAAAATAGGTCGAAAATGCAATCTCTTTCTTAATTTCGTACATCTTCATGTTGTGTTACGGTACATTTGTCTTGCTGGTATTCTGTTTTGTTGTGGTTGTCTTTGAATTATTACATCATTCTGGAAATTTCGCTGAGAGAAGCTCAGAATCTGAGGTTTAAGTATTTTGTGATGCTGCTGCAGATTAGACCAGATAGACAAACCTTGTATTGGAGTGCCACTTGGCCCAAGGAGGTTGAAGCACTGGCTAGGCAATTTTTACGTAATCCTTATAAGGTAAGTAGTGAAGCCATTTTATAATGCTTAATTCTATATTATGTTAACATATCAGTGCGTCACAAGTAGGGTGTCAAATGGGCGGGTTGGGCTGGAATTGGGAGGGTTAAAATGGGCTGCTCCACATTTACTTGAGCTAAAATGGGTTGGGCTGAAATAGGTTAAAAATTGGATTAGGTCATGACTTCTCTAATTTGACTCGCTTATGTATTACTACTAGTCATGTTGTCCACTGACTCGTCATGTTGTCAACTGGTTCTTGCCTTGTTTGATTTTTGCCTTTAAGGGCCTTACTTTTAATTCTATCATCTTTGAGATATTAGTTTTACTTGCTTGTTCTTGTTTGTGCGTTAGTAGTGTTAATGTTTTGTGATCACCTTGTTTAGTTTATATTTGCTTTAGTGGGTCGGGTAAACGATGGCAAGTTAAGGTCTTGTTCTTGGTCTGGGATGGGGGAGAGGGACAAGTGAGAATCTTTCGACCCAATATGAACTCTTGTTTATGGATTTTGGAGATCAAGAAGGAGAACAAGAAGAGGGCTGTGGATGACCGTCTGAGGATTAAATGGGGTAGCTTGACTATGGCTAGTGCCCTAGAGACAATGGAGAAGTTGATGTCTATGAGGCTTGGGGGAGTAGCGGGGATGTAGACAGTATGTGGGATGATACTGCAGCTGCATTGGGGAGACAACTAGTGAGGTGTTGGGTGTCTCAAGAAGCCGATCTAGTGTGCATCGAGTGGACTAGTTGTGGAATGGGAAAGTTCAAGGGAAGGTGGAGGCAAAGAAAGGGGATTATGCGAAGTTGGTGAAGAGTAAGAATGAGGAAGAGAAGCAGACGAATAGGTAGAAGCCTAAATTGGCTAGGAAGGAGGCCAAGTTAGTGGTTATGGTGGCAAAACAACAACTTTTGAGCACTTATACGCATAATTAAGGGACAAAGGTGGGAAAGTTATACATGCTAAGCTAAAGCTAGAGAGAGAAGGGTTCAGGACCTTGACCAAGTGAAGTGTATTAAGGATGAGGATGGCAAAGTACGGTTGGATGAGGTACTCATTAGAAGGATATGGCAGATATACTTTCATACACTCTTGAACGAAGAGAGGGACAAAGGCATTGTGGGGGGGGGGGGGTTTGGAGCGCTCAGAAAGGTGGCGCCATTATGGTTATTGTAGGTGGATAATGGTTAAAGAGGTTAAGGGTGTTATTCGTAGTATATGTAATGGTAGAACAGCTGATCCAGACGAGATTTTGATGGATTTTTAGAAGAGCCAAATGGGGCAGGTATGGAGTGGGTAACTGTCGTTTAATGTCATTTTCAAGACGACAAAGATGCCCGAAGCATGGTAATGAAATATAATAGTTTAAGTTTATAGGAACAAGGGTGACGTTCAGAATTGCAACAACTATAGGGGTATCAAGTTGCTAAGCCATACTGTGAGGGTTTGGAAATGGTGTTGGTGTGGAGGTTTAGGAGGATCATGACTTTTTCTAAGAACCTTCCATTGTTTGAGGCTCAACCCCCATATCCAACATTCGGTCAGCCTCGTCCAATACGAGATAAGTGACTTCTTTCAAGTTTGTATGTTGAGCTTCCAACATATCTATTAACCGACCAGGGGTTGCTATCACAATTTCAACTCCCGACATGAAGTTACATGTTTTAAAACCAGTTTGGCAAAAAGGATTTAATACTAACAAGTTAATGAACAAGGAAACCAAATACCTCTTCTAAGATCATGGATTTAAGGTCCTATTGGGGCACCACCATAAATGCAAGTACTTTTTATGTTGGCACGTGATCCAAATTTGACAGCGTCTTCTTGGATCTGAACAACTTATTCTCTCGTAGGTGTTAATACTAGCACGATTGGACCATCACCTTGTGCTGGATTATAGGGAGGGGAAAGATCAAATAGGAGGCAGTAATAAAAACCAGCCAGTCTGTTTAAACAATAAAAACAAACAGGAAAAGAATCTACCAGGTATAATGAAAAATCAGTAACTAGTAGAAACAGCAATCTTGAAGAACGGAGGAACCGGGTGTTGGTTTTGCTAGTATCCAGACATTCTTGAACAGATAATGGAACCTGATCTTGAAGATCGCAGAGAAGAGAGACCCGACTTACCAGACCTGGTCTTGTAGGTGGCTGTAATGACACCGGCTGTAGGTGGGTTACAATGAACGGTGAGAAGGAGAGAGACGCTTCGTTAAAAGCTCATGTTTCAGTTAGTCAGAATTTGGGTCAGCATCATTTTTTGGGTTCCGCCGGTGAACCAGATCTAGGGTTTCGGTAGTAGCTGAAAGGGATGAAGGGTTGGAAAATTGAGAAAGTAGAGCGGCAGGCCAAGAATAGGAATAAGTTTGCCCGTCACGTTCGATTGACGGGAATGTGAGGAATTTGCAGTTGACAGAGTCGGGGCAATATTTCTGAGCTTAATCAATATTTAGCCTAGTTATAGAAGGATGAAGGAAAAATATATAAGAAGTATATAGATACATATATATGCCAAGTTTTAGCATTCCTAGGCAGATTCATATTAACAAATGAAGAGATTTGTAAATTTATTGAAATCTTAAATATACAAAATTTCCCTTATTAATAAAATGGGTAAGGTGCCACTAAATAGTTGCCATATAAGGAAAAACAATATTCTTTTTGGAACAGGCTAAAAAGGAAAGAGTGCCACATAAATTGGAACAAAAGGAGTAATGAACTTCAGTATTTGTAAATTTCTGCTTTGATATAAGCATTTGTAAATAATGTAACAGATTCTCTAACTCAAGATTACTGTAGCAAATTCATTAATTCATATTTTAAAATGGGTTATGATTAAACGGGTTAAAAGTTATAGCCCATTATTAAAATATCTTGTGCCCAACCCATAAAATTTTAGTTAGGTCACTAATCGGCTACATTTGACACCCCTATTCACAATAAATCAGTGTTTTATATTAGAGGGTTTGGAATGTGTTTAAATGTGCTCAACTTGTCAGGTCATCATTGGGTCTCCAGAATTGAAAGCAAATCAATCTATAAGGCAAGTCATTGAAGTTGTCACAGATTTAGAGAAATATAGCAGGTATGATCTAATAGCCACCAATATGTTACTCGATGGGTATGCTGTACAAATTTGATTGCTCATGGTTTTTTGATTTCACAGGTTGATTGGGCTTTTGAAAGAAGTGATGGATGGAAGCCGAATCCTAATATTTGTAGAAACAAAGAAAGGATGTGATCAAGTCACAAGACAATTGAGAATGGATGGATGGCCAGCTTTATCCATCCATGGTGATAAAAGCCAGGATGAGAGGGATTGGGTCTTGGCTGATTTCAAAACTGGAAGAAGTCCCATAATGATTGCCACTGATGTTGCTGCACGTGGTCTTGGTAGGACCAATCATGTTAAGGATTAGGATTTTTTTAGTCTGTCCATTTAGGTCTTTCACAGTAGAGCTAACGAGTCTCCGGCTGCTGTCAACTTTCCTGAGTAAATAATCTGTGGTTTGGGGCGATAGCTAGGGGCACGTTAACCACAATAACAGTGTTTTTGCCCCATAAGCAGGAGAGATTATAGGATTTATGGGATTAGAACCATTAGTTGAATTTCAATAGAACTTCAGCAGGAGCTTAAGTAAACATGTCACACTCAGGTTCTTCCTTTAAAAGCCACCACTAAAAAACCACACTTTGATTTTAACTGCAATTTGATAGGGTTTTGGTTTCAGCTGGTGTTTGAGTTGTTTGAACACTAACTGCATCTCTCAAATTGTCCAGACATTGTTTCAGGTGATGAATCTAATCTCTTGATAAGATTTAAGGCAGAAATTGATAGTGATCCCTTTGAAATGGTATTATGTGACCAGCTCTTGAGTAATCTCTAAAAAGGGATACTTAAATAGGATGAAACTGCTCGTACAGTGAGCACTATGGTGATGTAATACTCTATGGGAATTGGGAATTGAAGGTTTATATACTTCTAAAAATGATAATTCCTTTCCCCACACCATGCAAAGCGAAGCCCGGTATTTAAGTGGAGAAGGGTAGAGGGGCGGTCCCATTATCCACCGAGTTTAGAAGGCTGTGATTGGTCCAAAGGGCGGGTCACAGACGAATTTCTCGGTTATCAAAAAAAATAAAAAAAAATGATAATTCCTTTTTCGGTCTGTATTGGATGTTTGGTCATAAGAAAACGAGAGGTTGGGCATCTAATTTCAAATGTGGGAGTACACCTATTTAAGTTGGATATACTAGAAAATTAGAGTGCTGAAAGAATCAATTTGCAAGTTGGTAAATGCTATAGCTTTTAGATAGAGGTCAATTAGTTTCAGAAAACCCGAGATCAAGAGTAGGTTACAAAAGGCTGCATGGTGAGTCCTATTCTCATTAGTGGACTTCGTTTACGCAGCCTTGGAAATTTGTCTATACAAATTGCAAGTGATGTCTAATGTCTGTTGGCTTAGCATCACACCAAGAACTTGTAGCTTGTTCTTCTGATTATCTTATCCTCACAATCTAGAAAGAAATTAAGTTACAAGTAGAATTACCTGTACAGTTTCTTTTACAACTGTGGGCTAACTGGGAATATGTATTTTATTTATTTATTTAATTGAAATCTATAGGAACTTGTGAGTATTACACTCATCACCCCATGCTTAGAGCGCACAAGCTAACTGAATATCTGGTTGCGTTTCTTTCCACACTAGGATGGTGGGTATAAAGGGGATATGTGAGTTCTTTCGGCTGAATTGGTTTTGGGTTTAAAACTATCGCCAACTGCCTTTGTGAAGAATAGGCATAAGAAGGAAACTGGAAACTGGTATAGAATGTGACACTTGAAATTCTAGCTGCTCATGTCAAGTGAAGGTGTTAAACTTCATCGTGCAATTAGTGAAAGATCATAAGAGATTCTCTTCCTCTATGTGGTTGGAAGAAAAGTAGTGTTTGTTATACTTTAGGAATTTTAAGCTTAGGGAGGTGACTTTTTCCCCAAAAGGGTATGTCTCACCTCATTTTGTCTAAGGTCGAGGTTAACGTTGCCCATCCACAGTTATGGAGCTGGTTGTCCTGACAGTCCGGTAGACTCATGCAAGATTATTGTGTCACTGGAATTGATTTTGCAAGTTCTGGTGGAGCTGCTCCTTATCCCTGCCAGGTTAAGGTGGGCACTTTATGTGAGAATGTGTTATCTTACATAATGATCACTTGGATCTCAGTAGTGCAGGGATAAGGTTGCAAGTATCTACTCTTTCACCAGTTGGGTGTGACTCGTGTTCTTTTTTCATTTGTTGCAGATGTTAAGGACATAAAGTGTGTTATCAACTATGATTTCCCTTCAAGTCTCGAGGATTATATTCATAGGATTGGCAGAACTGGACGTGCTGGTGCAACAGGAACTGCCTATACATTTTTCACTCACGCAAATGCCAAGTTTACCAGAGAGCTTATCAAGATCCTGCAGCAGGCAGGACAAATTGTTCCTCCTCAACTTTCTGCATTAGCAAGGTCTAGTGGTCCTAGCACTGGAGGTTTGTGTTCAAATCCTCGAACTATGCATGTAAATCCCAAATTGTGATCATGATAAATATAAAGAATTGATTTATTTGGCTTTTGCTTTCTTGCTGCAGGAAGCAATTTCAGGTCTAGAGGACGAGGTGGCTTTGGGAACCGGGGACAGAGATCTGGGTCTAATGTAATTCCTATTGGGGGTTCAAGAAGGCCTTGGTAGTTACTGAGTCTAGTATAGGAAATGTGTACTAGACATAATTTTGGGATTTCTCTATGCTTTTTGCTTACAGTTGAAGCATATAGATTTTAGTTAAACTCATCTCTTTCCTTTCTTGTCTTGGTCGAGTTGGTTCATTATATGGCCAGTTATTAGGAATTTGGATATGCAGATGGAGATAACATAGTTTGTGCAGGAATAGAATATTATGCTGTCTGGTGCTATATTTATACCCTTTTAAATTTAAATTCATTGTGTTGTTTTGAGTAACTTTTACGTTGAGCATCAGTATGGTTTTCTCTCAAACTATAGCGAATTTTGGTGATGCATTCGACTGTAGTAACCTATAAACTCGTGTTATTTAGCTGTTTAATTGACGTCTACTTGGCCAAAGGAATTTTGCAGGAAATCTCAAATTGGTTATTTTAAAGTTATTCCAGTATATGCCTGAAAATCATCTTCTTTTGTAAATCAATTCTTACCGTAAAGGCTTAAATCCAATCGCAAAGTCGTCAACTACTTAAGGCTGGAGATGAACCAAATGAACTGTTAGCGGGAGTGTCATATTAAACTTTTTGAGGATCTAATAGCTGTATTATTTATTTCGTTCATTTTTTATTGTCTAGTTTGAAAAATAATTATTTTATATTAATTTCATCATCATTATTATTATATATTATTGTTTACAATTATTTATAATAACTAACGGTGTTTCAAGTCACACAAACAAGTAAAAGATGGATGAAGTGATTGTTCACAAAATCATCAAAGACGATAAGTAATGAGTTGGATTACTATATAATATTTCGTATATAATTCATGTATGTATAATAAAAATGTTTGGCCGATAAGTGTAATTTGGCCAAATTTTCATACGGAAGACTAGAGATTCTGGAAAGACACAAGTTGTAATTTTTCTTTTTATATCTATAAATGGATGCGAAACTATCAAAGCCCAAATTAGTTAAAAGCTTACGGGAGGCCCAAGCCCAAAAAGCTCTTCCATCTATAAATCTCTGAAACCCTAATTTATCCACACTCCTCTAGGGTTTTTCACCTAGTTCCCCATTCCCTCTCCCCCTTCCTCTTTGCAGCCGACGGAGAAATGACGACCCGTTTCAAGAAGAACAGGAAGAAGAGAGGTCACGTCAGTGCCGGACACGGACGTGTCGGTAAGCACAGGAAGCATCCAGGTGGTCGTGGTAATGCCGGAGGTATGCACCATCACCGTATCCTTTTTGACAAGTACCATCCTGGTTACTTCGGAAAGGTAGGTATGCGTTACTTCCACAAACTTCGCAACAAGTTCTATTGCCCTACTGTCAACATCGACAAGCTCTGGTCACTTGTCCCTCAAGAGGTGAAGGACAAGGCTGCTGCTAGCAAGGGCAGTGCTCCCGTGATCGATGTTACCCAGTATGGTTACTTCAAGGTATTGGGTAAGGGTGTTTTGCCGGAAAACCAGGCTGTGGTGGTGAAGGCTAAGCTTATTTCAAAGAATGCTGAGAAGAAGATTAAGGAGGGTGGTGGTGCCGTTGTGCTCACTGCTTAGGTTTGCTTTTCTTCGTAGTTTTTGGTATTCATATCGCCGATCTCAACTGGTTTGGGATTAAGGCTTAGTTATCTTCAATTTTGTTTTTGATTATTAAGGGATGTTTAAACTTGAGTATCACTGTGTTTTTTACTTTGAAATACATTTGGATTCTGATATTATCTATGCGTTTTGCTTGTTCAAATGGATGCGATCTTCCCTTATGAGTCACTTCTAGCACATACTTTGGCACATAATGTCCTATTTATTAACTAATGTTAGTGTCACTTTGTGCGTTTTGCGATACTGTTTTTGATCACTCACGAAGCACACATTGATGTGCTTTGCGTGATTGACTACTGTCTAACATGATGATTAATTTGTTTTTTTGAACGCGGTGTCAATATTTGTAAATTGGGTATATCATTTGTTGTTCACGTAAGTTAGTTTTAGCAATTCGTCTCAGTTTTTAACTTTGGCATTCCAATTAATTGAATGTGTGGTACTTGAATTCATCTTTCTAGTGCAAGTTTTACCTTGGCTTATGATTTTGATCACTAAGTAGGAGTTGATTCAAATTCTCAATGTTGTTTGAAACTTCAAACTTTGAATTGGTATCAGTCTGTTACTTGCACCATCATCACCACCAACATTTATTGTGTAATCCCACAATGCGAGTTAGTGAATGGTAGGACATATTCAGACATACCTTCTACCTTTGCAGGTTACAACCATTAGTCTATAAGGGGTTGTTTGATATAGGGAAAGGATAGACAAAGTGAACCCATTGATTGGGATATCTCGCGGGATTAGTTAATCCCCATATATTCATGTGATAACCTATCTCATCACTATAGTGTAAATAGTGGAATATAATCCTGGAATCTAACTAATACCTCTAAGCAAACACATGTATTTTATCCTGTACCCTCTTATGGAACCACTCCTAAATGTGGGTTATAGTAAGTCTTTGCTCTGATTTTCCATTTGGATTTGCTTTCAGCACTTGCACAATTATTTTTTGTTTTGGGATGATGATGATGTTAGAGTTGGATATGAATGATAGGCTTGAAAATGAGTAAACTTTACTCCAGATACCAGTGTCTGTGTTCTGTTCTTTGAAACCCTACAGCTTTTTTTTATATGGTGTGTTGGAGTATACATTTAATCTTTTGGGGTGCTTACCTTTTTGTGTTCTTCTATGGCCATGCAATCTATCTTTTTGTTTCGTGCCTCTCGTTCTGGAGTCATACCTGCACTTGTTTAAAAGTTTCTGTTTGTATAAATTGCACAAAGAGATGCGTCATGTAAGATATTGAAATCTGCTGGCTGATTGACTTTTAGGTTGTTAGAATATCACGCATTCACTATTTTAATGCACCTAGGGCTTATCCAGGGATCATTCAACTATAGGAAATACGGGTTGTAATTTCAATAGTAACAATTTGAAGTAGACCTTGTAAAAGGAAGAGTTTCTACAATGTGAGGTAGCTCTTGTAAAAGGAAGAGTTTCTACCATGACAATTTATCCCACTAAAAGAAAATAATCAATAAAACTTATTAGTATTATAATAAAAACACATGTTTTTGAGGCATATAACAAAAACATGAAGTTCAATGATAAGTGAAAATGTAAAATTTTGTGATATATTTTTAAAAGAAATATTATACAATATATAATCACTCTCACAAGTGTTGCCAAATAGTTAATATGCGATACTATAACTTGTTATTTGAGTTACTCTCAATCTTCTTATTTCTATAGATTAAAAAACTATAAAGTATCATTCATTTATTCAAGAATCAAGAGGGTCAACAATATTAACTAAAGAATTTAATTGTGTAAGATCTGTTAGGCGAGCCCCAAGTGTTAGGCATTGGGCGTGATTAGGGCATACAATCAGGCGCTTAGGGCTTAAGTCTTAAGAACTAAGCCCAACTTACAGAACTAAGCCCAACACTTGAGTCTCGGGATGTTTTTGCTAGAGACCCCGCTTGAGGCGAGTCCAAACAAAGTCTTTTAAAACAACTACCAGTTAGTGTCTGCTTTGAGTGGATTAGATAGTTTGCTGGAGTCTAGTAATGGTGGTTCGGAAACTGAGGTAACTACTGAATTATGTTTGTATCTATGGACCCAGGATTGGTTAAATCTTACATGAGTAACAAGGACCCCTCAAATTGGGCCAGTCCGTGGAGTTGAGGCCCAGTGGGTTACCTAATTAAAATGTGATTTGGTGAAAGAATAACAAGAAGTGACATTATTCTGAGTTCTGTTCACAACTGTTATTAGTCCTACAAGGAGGAATTCCAAATGAATTATGACATAAATACCTAAACATTCTCCTTTTATACCACAAATGATATCTGTTGGCCAACACCCAACATACCAAATCCTACAAATCTTAACAATAAATGGTTCTTTTCGAAACAATGCTGGATACAGTGTTAAGGAATTCTCTGTTTAAATACACCTTATCCAACTTTAATAAATACCAAAAAAGTAAATTTAGCAGCAACTTTTTCGATGCATCTCTGTGAAAGATTCATATATCTGCATTTGTGAAACACTGTGAACATTTTTACAGGTCAAGTCCACTCTACTAGTAATATTGACATTTTAACTAATTCGTTTATGGTCAATGTGTCCAGCTAACCCAATTTCTTCGTTGACGAAGACTCTATGGTTTTCGACTTTTCGTTAACGTAGTGAATGTGATGTTTTAATTGAAAGAACAAATCAAGTGGGTACGTAATACTTACAAAAGTTCCATGATATTACTCCTCCATTTCAATATAATAAAAAGGTTCCCCAGCAGTCAGAAGCTGCAGGTCTGGGCATTTGACAAAATGTGCACAATTTCGTAAACATTTTATGGAATTTTGCCAGGAAAGTTACCTTATGACCCTTAAAAATTAAAATTACAAGTTTCAACACTTGAGCTCTAGTATTATTTTATGTTACAGAATTGGAGTAACCATTTAAAAATTGAATTAAAAGACATATATCCTTTTTGAATTTCTAGAAACAAAAAAGGCAAACAAATTTATAAAGAACTACAGAATCAAATCTCTTTTTTTTTTTTAAATAAAATAAATCATAGTAAAGTACATATTCATGAATAGTTAGGGGAACAGTCCTTTTTTTTTACGCGTTTTGTCCTTGTTTTTTTTTCCTGAAGTAAACTAGACGGAACTTATTAAAATTCTTATCATATTTGTACTTTTTTTTTCCTTTTTGGATTAGAGAGGAAAACGTTCAAGCTCAATGTTTGGTGATGTGAATACGACTACACAAGTGGCATCACGGGTTCAGTTATCAATTCCCAATTTGCCACGACTCCTCTAATTACAGACAAAGTGCTAGAAAACGTAACGTCTATCAATACATAATAGGACGTTTTTATTTATAATATAATATATAATAATAATTCTAATTTATCTCAACATATTTTATTTTGAAAATTATATCTTATCGAAAAAGTAGCTTAGAATATTCATAATATAAACAAATAGGCAAAACTATTCAAATGCTCAACCAATCATTCGAACAAGTCACACTTTCTAATATTCTACCCGCTTAACCACTCAAGCAAGTCTCACTTAGCATTCGACAATGCTCTTTGACTCATTCTTCTCTCTATCACAATTTGGTCATCACTTCATTACCACACGAATTTCCTCTAAAATCATATATGATAATACCCATTGACTCATGTGGAATTATGATTCATCCAACTGTTTAATACAAATTACTTTTATGAAAGTACTACGAAATCAATTAAACAAATGTAGTAATTAAGTGTTTTTAAAGAACACAAGTAGCATTGTTTTTCTTTTAAGTAAAAGGAAGTTATGTCAGCATGTCTTAAGCACTGTATTAAAAAATTGCTGCTAGATTTCTATTACATTCTCTTCCCCAATTTTTGAACAGTTGAACACCTTTACCAAATTAATGGCGGAAGAAGAGAAATCAGTGCAAGAAGAGCTTTCACTTCCGATTTTACTAGCTGACAGAGTAATCAAATCTGCTCAAGAAGCCGAATCCTCAAAAGTAGAATGCGCCGATCTCGCACGCCACGCTACTCAGCTGAGCCAGTTTCTCCGATCAACTGTTCGGCTCACCAGTTCTTCACAATCCATGTCTCTTTACGACCGGCCCATCCGCCGGATAACTTCTGAAGTCACCAAAACTCTTGAACGAGCACTTACTCTTGTACGCAAGTGCCGTCACAAGCCTAATCTACTCCGTCATGTTCTAGCCATCACTTCCACCACTGATTTCCGGAAAGTTTCTATTCTTCTAGAAAATTCCATCGCCGATGTGACGTGGCTGTTATCCATCTTCGACCCGGAAGCTGGCCCGACACTTTCCCTTCCTCCTATTGCTAGTAACGACCCGATTTTGGCTTGGGTTTGGTCTTATATTGCTACTATTCAAATGGGTAATCTTCAGCACCGAATTGATGCTGCTCAGGCATTAGCTACCTTAGCTCTCGATAATGACCGGAACAAGAAAATGATTGTGGAAGAGAACGGAATTCCGCCTTTATTGAAGTTACTGAAGGAGAGCAGTTCAGCAGAAGCACAAATTGCTGCGGCTACTGCTTTGTACAATTTGGCTGATGATGACGAAAGAGTTAGGGCAATAGCAAGTGATCTTGGTGTTCAAATTGTTGTCAAGGTGCTTGCGGAATCGCCCATGAGAGTTCAAATTCATGTTGCTAATTTGGTCTCGAGGATGGCTGATTTGGACTTGTATGCCCAGGAAGAATTTGGGAGGGAGAATATAACGAGGCCATTGGTGATTCATCTAGGAATGGATGTAGTTCTGGATGAACCCAAAGACGCACCGCCCCGTAAGACTCCGAGTTTGCACTCTTTAGTTCAAATAAACAAGGAGATGGCCAGGAATAATTATAGTGTACATTCTAATTCTATGGATGGGAGTAGTAGGGGCGGGCATTACGGTAACAAGAAGGAGAAAGATAGGGAATTGGAGCCTCCTGAGGTGAAAGCTAAGCTTAAGGTAAGTTGCGCGATGGCGCTGTGGAAATTGGCTAAAGGTAGTTTGTTGAATAGCAGGAAGATTACCGAGACTAAAGCTTTGCTTTGTTTGGCAAAGATTATTGAGAAGGAGAAGGGGGAATTGCAGATTAATTGTCTGATGACAGTGATGGAATTGGCTGCAGTGGCAGAGTCTAATGCTGAACTTAGACGAGTGGCGTTCAAGCCTACTTCACCTGCTGGAAAAGCAGTTATTGTTCAGCTATTGAGGGTGATAAATGAGGAAACTGATGATCCACTAGTGATTCCGGCTATTAAGGCGATTGGGTCGTTGGCTAGGACATTTCCTGCAAAGGACACGAGAATCGTGGAGCATATAGTTGGTAAACTTGGGCATAGGAATACTGATGTTGCTGTGGAAGCATGTATTGCTTTGGGGAAATTTGCATGTCCGGACAATTTTAATTGCGTTGAGCACTCGAAGGCAATTGTTGAATTTGATGGAGTGCCAAAGCTGATGAATTTGCTGAGGTATGACCGAGGGCAAGTGCACGAGCTTCAACTGCTCTGCTACCTTGCTTTGCACGTTGGTAATAGTAAGGCCCTTGAGCAAGCAAAAGCCCTTAGCATCCTTGAGGGTGCTGCTCGTCATGTAGTTGCTCAGCGTCCTGATTTAAGGGAGTTGTTTGCCAAGGCGATCCACCATCTTACTCTTTATCAAATTGGAGGTCATATGCATAGACAGGCTTAATGCTTCATTGTTCGGATTCCTATCCAAGCAGAATGTCCTTAGCACTTCATGCTTCTCAAATAATCAGGTTTGAAACACTGCCCTGACAAAGTCTTATATTGTATTCCTGCAGAATTTTCAGCTTCAAACCTTGTTCTCTGAAACTGTGGTCGAAGCTACATTTTAGGTACGGGTTCAGATGAATCTAGTAGCTTTTGGTTGGACTGTATTTGTATCAGAAAATTGATAAAATATGTATAAATATTTAGTTGAGAATCCAGTAACCAAAATAAGTTATGGGCTCGGTGGCAAGTTCAAAACCCATAAACTTCAAATGTTGGCTCTATCTTTGTGTGCATTGTGCAGATTAGCTTTTGTAAAACCTAATAAAATGTTACATTTTTGTCTGAAGGTATATAATTTTGTAGGTCACCTAGGTTAACTGGCTGATTATGCTCTTAATCAAAATCTTGGTTCGTGTTGCTCCCAAACCAATGTTTGTCACTCTCCCACACCTATGGAGGTTCAATATCGTCATTGTGGTGCTCTCATTATTTCCAGGCCAAATATATCATAAAATAATGTTAATTGGTCGTTGGCCATAGGCTATCTTCTCACATGTCTTATTAGTGTTTGGTAAGTAAGTTTAAGATGATGTAGCAAAGGACAATTCCATTGTAAGTGTTACAACGTTTAGATTAAACATTCAGCAGCTTGATTTAGTATGTGTATAAATCAACATTGCTTCTCTGGAAGTTTTTTTTTCTTGCTACTCGTCTGCTTAACCTTTTGCATATCCTTGGACTATGATGCATAGTGCTTTTATTGGTTTCGGTTGGGGGTATTGCGGTTCTCCAGTTTACATTCAGTGGGGGAAATGACAAACTCTTGCTGAAAATGTAACAACATGATAACAGTTGTAGCTTAAATGAAAGAAAATGGATGACAATCAATATTGTATTTGTTGTGAATCATTCTTCGGAAAACAAATGGTGTAAAGATAGGCTGCTTCATAGATCTTCTCCTTTAGTTGCATGGCTGCAGAGAGAACATTCCTTCAATTCTATGTGCTAATTGGCATATTTGTGGAAGAAGTACAATGCAGAATAATGGTGTCTAAACAGCATGCAGAAACTAGCTATTTATGCTATAGTAATATTTTCCATATGTTTTATGTTCTCTAAGAGAAGATTGCATATGTAATAAACCCTATCACTATCAACTTTGGTCAAATACTATTGGAAGCCCGGAATAGTTTCAAATTTTACACAGAGTCCGTGTAAATAATTTGTATACTAGCAGTTCATCCAAATGATATCCTACATGTAAGCCTCCTTTATATATCCGAGTTGAAATCTTGAAAATAGCAGATGTTAACAAGTAAAGATGATCTGATGGTATAAAAATTGTTTACCCTGACAGTGTATATTACTTTGAAATTGATCAATGTATAATTCGTGTACTTCACAATTTCATTTCAGGTTCAGCTATTGTTCTTTTATTGGCAGGCTATTTGTAAGGTGACCCAAGTTTTTTATCCACCTTAACCTTTTAAACGGTCTGTTTTGAACACTTTTATGGTAAACTCTATACAATAACCTTTATGAAAAATCGTTTTGCTCGTGTCAAATTGTGTCTAATAATACTTAATTAACTGTGTTGTGTTGCTATTATGTACCTTAAACTAAGATGTTCTTGTATTAAAATATCCCTGGGAGTGCCAGTGTTTCCGCCCTGCTATTTAAACTATATTTAATTAGTAGCTAGCTACATGCTCTTTCTCAGCTTCTTCTCTTCCTTCTCCTCCTCCATGTTGCCACAACCGCAATGTAACAGTGACGAAGGTTTGTAAACCCGTCTTTTTTTTGTTTCTTGTTTTATATCATACAACAGCAACAACATATCCATGGTAATCCCACAATTGGGGTATGAGGAAGGTAGGGTGTACACAAGCTTTATCTTACCCTTTGTGGGGTAGAGGTTGTTGCTGATAGACCTTTGGCTCAAGAGTAAGGTTTTCGAAGCAGGTTTGCAAAAATTAATAATATGGCAGCAACAGAGTGAGAGATGAAGCAAGGAAGTAACAAATAGTAATATACATTGAAGAATAAGAGAATACGAGACTACTAAATACCAATACTGAGAAGCGGAGAGGACGAGACTAGCCCCCTCTCTTTTCTCAATCCTTTAAGCCAAAGTAAAAATTAACTTCAAACACATATTTTTCAACTACAGTCCCACATGTCTTAAAGAATGGACTCTGAATTTGAAAGTTTGTTTAAGAAAAAAGGATTGAAGCAATAATGTCCACACAAAACTAGACCCTAATTCATAAAAAAAAAAAAGGCCAGCCTATGTTTATAGCACCTTTGTATATTTATTATGTACATAGAAAAAAAAAACAGGAAACCAAGAATTGGAAAAAAAAAAAGAAAAAAAAGAAGAAGAACACAATAAACAAATCGAATTTACAGTTTAAATCTGCTGGAAACACATGTAGATTAGCCCCACTTAAATTCTTCAGTCAAGGAACTCAATGGATAATTACTCATAAAATCTCCAGAAGTAGTGTTACCATATAGCTGATCTCTTTCTTGGCTTGGACTTGACTTTAATTCTTCATTCTTGATTCCAATGTAAGGATACTGAAACAGAGATTCCATTTTGTTCTCAATATCCCATGACAAGGCTTCACTGTTTTCCGACATCCCGTTTATCTGAATTCCAGCAGTGTTTTGATTGCTACACATATTTGAACTGTTACTTGAACTCATTCTTGAAGTTGAGCTGCTACCAAAATCAGTTTCTGTCATCTGTCCATGTTCTAATTTTGTTACACTTGATGCTGAGCAAAACACATAATTTTGATTGTTCTCGAATTCGCTCTGATGATGATGGTATTGAGCTAATACTTCTGAATTATACTCACTCGGATTCGTATTGGATTGGAAATCATGAACAAACAGAAGATCAAAGACTTGTTTACCTTCTGTAAATTGTCCATTGGCCATTTCATTAAGATGTGGTGGTATCTGCAACATTGAGGTTTTATTTGTACAATTCTCTTCATCTTTGATTATTTGATTCTCCTTTAGTGGCTTGTGGGTATTTGGATCAATCCCCTGCTTCATTAACTTCTTCTTCAAACTCGAATTCCAGAAATTCTTTATCTCGTTATCCGTTCTCCCAGGTAATTGTGCAGCAATTTGTGCCCATCTGTCATATAAAGAAAACAATTAGTTAACTACTTCAACTACCACAACAGAATTACTAATGAAACTCTGTTTTGTATGAAGTACCTGTTTCCAAGAACTTGATGGAGACTAATTATCTTATCTTCTTCATCTTGTGAGAACATTCCTCTTTTAAGATCAGGCCTTAAGTAATTTATCCATCTCAATCTGCAACTTTTCCCACATCTTTGCAGCCCTGCAACATTTCACACCATTAGCAAACAAAAAGAAAAAAGTACTAATATCCCCCTGAAGGCCGCCCCGAGGCGGAGCTAGAATTTCAACTTTATGAGTTCAGGTAGTTATAACAACTGGATTCTAAATTTGATATTTATACCAATTTAATGAGTTGCTTAACACAAATACACTGTTCGAGCAAAAGCTATTGGGTTCGGCCAACGATAAAAACAATATATAATTACCTGCTAATTTAGGGACTGAACTCCATGAGCCAATACCAAAATTGGTGATATAATTGCATAATTTTTCATCTTCTTCAGGTGACCACAATCCTTTCCTTAGCTTCTGCTTCACACTACAAGAAGGGCGCCCCATTAATTTCTGCTTTCAACAGGGACTGTGTGTGTATCTTATAGCTTAGATGATATAATTTACTTATAAAATTGGGATATTATCAAGTCATCAATATGAATGAAAAATATGTAAGATAATAATCAATAATTTCAAGAAGTCTAGAGAAAAATCATACTTAGACCTCAAGCTAAGAGAGAGGGGAGAGAGAGACAAAGAAAGAATAAGAAGATAGGTGAGGCAAATCAAGTGGGTTTTAAGCAAATTTGGTGCTGCTTTCGAATCGGACTTGATTGAATGTTAAGTTACCTCTAGATTAAGATAAAAAGCTTATGTATTCTAAAAAAATGCAGCTCAATGAATTCTTAGATAAATTATTTATACATATTTCGTGGTTGTTAAGAGTAAGAAGACAATTATGTGTAGTTTAATAATCGCAATTATACAGTATGATTGAGTTTATGGAGTGTTACTAATTTGCATAATACTAATCATTTTCCTTAACAGACAGATGTTGAAAATTAATAGGTGGCTAATGGGACCCTTTCATTTCATTTTTTTTGTTTTACTAATAATCACGAGTTTAATTTTGTAATTAGCTATAAGCCTATATCTAATCTTGTTACCTCAAATTAAGCACCATCGTCATCAGAAATTAATTGAACTAATCTTTTTTCTGGTTTTGTTTGTTACTCGTCATTGTCTTTAAAACAAATGAATAGTTTATAGTTACCGTTATGTCAAAACAACTAAACAAATTTAAACATTTCGAACGGTATATTTTTGTTTAGTTTGTCCAATGAAAATCGAAAAATCATAACTACCAAATTAATTCAATCGTTCGATTTTGATTTTTTCGGTCGCTTCGGAACCGAACAAACTATTGTTATATGTACGATTGATAACTGTAAATTATCCATAATATTTAGGACCATTTTTTAGATATCCATAAAAGATACTCAGTACTTTAAAAAAGAAAAAAAAAAGCAAGATAATAGAAAAGGCAAGTGAACTTTTGAGAAGTTTTCTTTGGCATTTTTTTAAAATATTTTGGGTGAAATTGTAAAAGAAATATTTTAAAAGTTCGACCGACACAAAGATATGAGAAAATATGGGGTCCAATATAAAATTAGACTTTTAAGAAAACACTTATAAATGTCACATTTTCTTGGTGTATAAAAAAGGCTGTGAAAATTACGTACCATCAATTTATTTGGAAATGTTCCAATCGTGTTGCTTTTTCATGCTATGTCATTCTGTTATTTTCAACATACATCATATTACCGAATGTTGTGATCGAGTTATAAGTATTTTTTTATTTTTAATTAAAAGTTTTAGTTTGAGTTCTGAGTATCGTCTTTAATAAAGAATATTTTATTTTTAATGTGAGATTTTTTGACATAAATTCAGATTAATCAGACTTCAAAATGAGTATTAAACATCGACTAAGAAATCAAAACCAAAAAAGAAAACTTTGAAATACGCAGCATAATATATACGTATAGCTCAGGAAATTAAATTGTCATTTTCGAAAGATTTTTCTATATTTTAATGAGACATTAATACACAAGTGGTAGTATACATAATTTATTTGTATGTCCAAAATTGTCAATTACTTATTTTTCGAAACATTGAAACATAAATTGCTTTCACGTCCAACTGTCAACTGTGTACATTTTATGGAACAGACTAAAATCATACGTCAAAATAGTTTCTAACGTTATTGTTGTGGCCCTGCCTTTGAAACTATATACGACTCTTTATTCCAATATTAATTGTGACGTAGTGATGGAACTACTTGATTTTTAATTATAGGTTTCGAGTTTGAACTTTGGTACGAAGAAGATTCTGCTTCGAACTTCGAAGCTCATCAATGCGGACTCTGAACACCGGACGAGAAATAAAAAAAATATTACTTCTTTCATCTCAAAATAGTTATTATATACTCCCTCCGTCTAACAATAGTTGTCCATTATACTATTTTGGGATGTCCAACAATATATACTTGTCCACTTTATAAAATCAATGGATAATTTTACACTTAGTTCATAATTTACCCTTATCATTAATTATAGCTATTTTTCTATTGCATTTTTCAAGACATTGTATTTATTATAGGGAAAAGGGTCAAAAATGCCCTTAAACTATGTGAAAGGAACAAAAATGCCCTCCATTTATAGTTTGGTCCAAAAATGCCCTTTCCGTCAATATTTTGGTCCAAAAATACCTTTATTGTTATTTTGGGTAAAAAATGCTCATTTTTTCAAATAAATATATTATTTATTTTCTTTTCAACATATTCTATTTCTAATAATATTTTTTAAATTAGCAAATGTTTATCTTACTTCAATTCAAGAAAAAATTAAACTGAAAATATTTCTTATTTTATTATAATTATATTTTATCGTTATATAAATATAAATTAATGATGGATATACTATGATCTTATATATGTGACATATATTATCTTTCGAAAGGGTTCATGAAGTTATTCTGTTTTAATTGATAAGATGAGATTAACAAGAAAAACAATATTTCCTACATTTTTATTTTTTAAAGTGATTTTAAAAGAAAGAAAACAAGAACATGGTTCTTATATAATAATTTAATTAAGAAGAAAATGTGTTTAAAAAGAAAAAATAATATACTTATTCGGAAAAGGATGTTTTTGATCCATTTAGTAACTACAGGGGCATTTTTGGACCAAAGTATTGACTGCAAGGGCATTTTTGAACCAAAGTATTGACGACAAGGACATTTTTGAGCCAAACTTTAAACTGAGGGCATTTTTGTTCCTTTCACATAGTTTAAGGGCATTTTTGACCCTTTTCCCTTTATTATACTCCCTCCGTCCACTATTGTTTGTCATGGTTTCTATTTTTAGAGTCAAACTATAAGAACTTTGACTAACATTTTAAGATGTATTTTTTCATCATATTGATATGCAAAAAATTGCAATTTATAGTACTTTTCATATAGTTTTTGAATATCTATTTTTTTTGTTTAAAATATCGAATTAATATAATCTAATTTAACTTTGAAAATTAGTCAAATT
>JAJOOS010005688.1:0-16986 GCA_029582725.1 Solanum chiquidenum
ACCAATGGCTGCCGAGCTCCATTACCAACTCTAGGAAATACTCTTGATTGGCCCAAAGCTTCATACTCTTCTCACTATACAATCAGTTAGCCACTGCAAATCTCGTTCGATTCATACAATTTTTGCTGTGTATTGAAAACTAATGCTGATTTAGATTTAGTTTTCCCGTTGCGAATTTTGGTGAAAAAAATGGAATTACGATTTCAATTCGTGTTTTTACTCTCTTGTATCTTCTGCATATCTTCAATCGATAGATCTGTATCTCTTCCTTCCATAGTCAACCTTGGAATTGCCCCGGAAGGTTCGTATTCATTGGTTGAACACCCATTTCTGTATTTCAATTTTTTTCGTTAAGAATAGTGATGGATATTGGTGTTTAACGGGATTGCTGATGACCCATTTCGTGATTTCGGGTTTTTTTGGTAGAAATAATGATGATTTTGATTTTTTGATGGAAGTGAAGATGACCCATTTCGTCATTTTGAATTTTTCTGTAGAAATGATTGTTAATTATGGTGTTTTGATGGAAATGCAGATGACCCATTTGTGATTTTGGTAACATTTAATTGATTGCAGATGAGAATTATTACAAGGGTTTATCATCCGGTGCTATAAATTGTAAAGATGGGTCGAAGAAATTCACCAAGGCTCAGCTCAATGATGATTTTTGTGACTGTCCAGATGGGTCTGATGAGCCAGGTCTGTGTGTATTTTCTCTATTGTCCTCTATTTTCTTACTTACTCATTTTTTTTTTTGCAAAACTATGCATTTATGGTGCATTTCTGGGAGCTGGAGGTAAGGTTTACCTACACTTTACCGTCCCTAGACCTCCGATTATACTGAATATGTTGTTGTTGGTGCATCGCAATCATTGAACTATGTGTCACTTTCAAATTTTGAATTGTGTAACCACTAGACAGACACTTCAATTTATTTAGTTTAGCTTTGTAAAGCTCCCGTAATGTGGGCAGAGATGGAGCTAGAATTTCAACTTTATGGATTGTGATTTTAGAACAACTACTTCAAGTGCTAATGGCTGGTTTTAAACTTGTAGCTGGGCTTCTACCTCTGCCCCTGCATGCGGGAGCCGGATTTTTTATTAGTCCAAACATGTAAAAATATTTTGTTCGTGGTAGTGCTGAGACTTGAACCACTAGAAAGTAGGATCTCTACATGCTCTGAAATCCAACCAAATTGTATGAACCACATTATCTAAAAATGGACATTTTCATTGATTTTAGGTCCACAACACCATAGTTGGATTTGACTATATGAATTCTCTATATACATTACGCTCTATTGGACTAATTTCTTTCAAATACTAATAACTAGTCTTCTAGAAAATTAAGATTTATTTGCGGTGTAACGTAGGCAAAAGTATGTCAAGAGTTTCATTTTGGATCGAACATTTTTTCCTTCCTTTTCTATATATAAATATAATATGTGCATGTGTTTGAAAGTTGTTTGTCCTTGGTGATTGGTTTGCAGGAACTTCGGCATGTCCCAGCGGGAAGTTTTATTGCAAAAATGCAGGGCATGCTCCTCTCTTCATATACTCATCTAGGGTGAACGATGGCATTTGCGGTATGAATCATTGCATTCTTCCCTTTCTGTATCGCATTTGATTTAGAATCTTTTTCTACATAACAGCGCTTAGTGTGATCTGAAATAGTGCATTCTAACAGTAACTAAAAAGATATTGAATGACATTAATACGAAAGTGCATTTTTTTTATATAAAAAACGCTGGTTAAAAAAAAAGAAAAGAAAAGAACAAAAATCTTTTGCAAAACACGTATCATTCAAATCCAGGACAAGCTAAGTTTCATAAAGTTTCAGTTCTTGAAGAATTCATTGTCAGTATAGGATATTACTTCTTAGATGAAGTTTTAAAAAAAAGGATATTACTTCTTAGATAAATAGCCATTGTAGAATGATTTTCATTGCCTTTGGACTATCGTTGACAGTCTTTTCCTGGCGATGAAATCATATTGATGTATATTTTTGTTTCTTAATATTGTTGGCTTACTTTTCTAAACTAGTAACTATCTTAATGGCACAAATGAGCAGATTGTTGCGATGGGAGTGACGAGCATGATGGTAAAGTTAAGTGCCCAAATACATGTTGGGAGGTCGGCAGAGTAGCTAGAGATAAATTGAAGAAAAAAATTGCAACATTTCAGGAAGGTATAACTATAAGGAAGAAGGAGATTGAAGAAGCTAAACTTGCAATAGCAAAAGAGGAAACTGAAGTCTCTAAGCTGAAAAATGAGCAGAAGATACTTAAAGGGAGGGTTGAGCAGCTTCAGGGTAAGTTCTTTTCCCCTCAAGTAAGATTGTGCATGAGAGGATTATCATCCCTAATTTATCAACAAAACAAGTATCCAGAATGGGGTCGCTTTGCATACCTCTTGCAAAATTGTTCCTTCTGAGTTCTGATATCAATATTTTCTATGTCATGGTACAAATGAAACAAGCATAAGTAGGAAAGAGAATGAACCTCATTTCCTACATTTCCTCTTTTTTATGCTTGACACTCCTAACTTGTAGAATCATTTTTTTGTTTGCGTTCAACAAGTTTTTTAGGAATCCATGCTAAAAGAATTGCCTCCATACTGCCATCCTAGCCCTTGTGGGACTATAATGGGTTTGTTGTTGTTCTGCCAGCCTAGCAAAGAAACATTCCTTCTTTGGTGCTTCATGAATCCACAGAAAGTATAAGGAACGTCATTGTCTCCCCTTCTCAAACTCTCTAATAGGATGATCTTACTGTGAAGAAACCATTTCTGTTTCCAGCCTCTTTCAATAGCCTCTGCCCGTCATTGAGATCTTTTCCCTGAATAAGAGCTCAAGCAAGTCTGGAAGATATTATACCATCCCGCAATCTTGCAATGTTCCTGAATATGAGGTCCTATACAATTCACGCTCTCTGCTCCTTGTATAGTTAACAACTGGTTCCGTTTGATGGGAAGAGATACTAAATGTGGTGGAAATGCATAGCCCAATAGGTTTTCTCCATTTGTTTCCAAGAACTTACTCTGGTATATATAGTACCTCTCCACAAGGCTACTCCACTTCATAAAACTCAGATTGTATTGTGATTGATTTTGACCATAGATAACTATTTAGAAAAGATTTAAACTGTTTGTTATACATAACTTACTTGTTAATTTATAGGGAATATTCTGAGTAGATACCTAAAAGTTGCCTGATCTGCGACCTTGTAGAAATTAGAAGGCTGTTATAATGTTCAATAAGGTATTTTCACCTATGCCAAGTAGAGCAACCTTCTAGACTAGTTATTGTTATCCTTGTCACTTTTCTTGTTGTTCATTTTCTACAAGTGACGTGTGAAAAGTCCAACGTTTGTGTAGTTTATGAAATTTTCACGCACTAATATCTGTTTCTCTTCTAGCAAGGTTCCAACAATTTGCTTCTAATAATTTCTTATAAGTTTTCACTTTTCTTGATCTAGACAAAAAAGAACAAATAGAGAAGGTTGAGGAGGAAGAACGGTTAAAGAGAGAAAAGGAAGAGAAGGAACGAAAGGAAGCTGATGATGCTAAGCTTGAGGCAAGCAAAGTTGAGGAGAAAACTGAAGTTCATGAAGAAGCTGTGAAAAGTGACATCCACGATAAGATTGGCCTCCTGGAAGACTCTCCTCCGGTAAAGGTTAATTATTTTTATCTTTATGGCTGTTACTTATAGATGATGTTAAGCACACACTATAGTAGGCAAGGATATCAGAATATCTTATAGAAGTAGATAGTGGAAATTGGGGAAAGAGTTCTGGTCTGCTGACTCATTTTTTCTCTTCGCATGTTTTTGGGCATTTGATTCTCCACATCTATGTCGCACGCTAAATTGACCATTGTTTTTGGACTTTGTAGATGTCCAATATATCAAAAGCTCTTTACGATTCTAGAGAGTAATGATTTTCATGGGTATAAAATTTGGTACCCTACGGCCTTACTTGATTCTTCCACAGAAATGCTTATTAGTAGGAGGGTTACAAATTTTCCCCAGGCTTAAAAAAGGATTAGGAAAATTGATAAAATTTTCCCTAGACCCCACTTATGGGATTACACTAGGTATGTTGTTGTTGTTGATAAAATTCTGTAACACATTGTGAGATGTGCGAATTTGGCTGCATGAGGAGTACTGCTTTTGTTTAGAAATAATTTTTTTCACTTCCCAAGAGAATATAATTGTGCACCCTTCTGGAGGTAATAATGCCCTTGAGCATAATAGAAAATATGGTCTATTAGAAAATATGGAACTGACTTTAAATGTTCGTATTCCAACATTATATATTATCTACAAGTTAGTGCTGTAAAGTCTCTTGTATGTTTTTTATTTGGGTAAAAAAAATAAGTCTCCTTTATGCATTTTTGCTGCTTAATCTAGTAATTATGTTATATATTTATATCAGGATGTGGTAGAAGGCAATGACAAAGCTGCGGATGAAGAACAACATGGTGACCATTCCGTGAAGGATGAGTTTCCGGTTGATGAGGTAGAACAGGTGCCCGAGGATTCTTCTCAGGTTTGTTGTCTTTGAGAAGCCTAAGTTCCTTCCCATATGATACTGTAAAAGGTATTTGGTTTATCATGATTAACCAGAATCTCATTTTGTATAGCATCCTGAAATAAAAGAGGAGTCGTCCACCAACAACAATAAAGCTGATGTTAGTAGTAGAAATGAGGTACAATTATTGATTTAAAGCTACCACCCTTGCTCTATATCTATCTTCACTCTTTTTGGCTATGTTGTGAGCTACGTACTTATTATTTCAATTGGTTTGTCCTAATTTCTTTTAATCTAATATGAATTACCTTGCTCCTGATAAGTTTCTCCAGAAACAGTGTATTTTTTTGTCAATAAAGTAATGAGCTATAATTAAAGCAGTGTAAGTTAATATGCTAATATCCAATATGTGGTGAAGTACTAGGAAAAGGTGGTATTTGAATGAAATCGTGGTGCCACAGCGTGGAGGCCATTCTTTTAGTGTGGATTCCTAAATAACTTGCTTACATGCAAAAAATCTTTTGATTCTCTGAGTTAGGAATTACATGCATAAAAATTGAGGAAATGGAAATAAGGTCTATGCTCTTTTCTTTTATGCTTGTTTCAGTTGTACCATCACATGGAATAGATAGATACCATTTCCCAGCGATACACAAAGCGGCTGCATTCTGAAGTTTGGCTGGTGTCGGTCAAGTTGGAATAATAGATCTATCATGTCAGATCTTTCAAATTCTTATCTCAGGGAGGACACTGCACTTAGTTGCAAAAAAGTACTTTTACCATTACCTATAGGCTATAGCAAGATGTACTACCATAAACAAACTTTTAGCAGTTTGTGAAAGCATGAGCAGGAAAAAGAATTTGTATAACCACTTCAACCCCCAGCAGGGTTCTACTTTTTGTTGGGTGGCTAGAACTTTCCCTTAGATGGAACTTGGGTCTCGAGATCTTTCTTTTTAAACGTACAAAAACTATAGAAGTACACTAGTAATTTTACTTCAGGTCAAGGTTCCTAAGGATACCGTTTTAACCTCCTCATGATACTCTGACTGAGTTAAATATCTTTCCACTTGCATTGAAGATCTTATGCTCATAAAGAATTGAAATGTGTAGTGACCTTCTTTGAGCATAACTCGGAACTGGAAAGTTGAAGTTCAATTATTAATGAAATGAATGTAATAACCACATTTCATCATTGAAATAACAGAAAATGCACTCTAATACATAGTTGATGGATGATCAAGCCACTATATATCTACTACACAAAGACAGGTTTTAGTACTATCCAAAGGCACATTACTTTGAAACAGGGCACAAAAAGTGGAAACCTGCCCGGGGGTGGGTGTGGGTGTAGGGGGTGTAGCGGTTATACGAGATCCTTTTTCCTATAATGCTTGATTGTGGTTATATGTTGGTACTTCATGTGCAAAGGGCTAAAAACTTACGGAGCTCGTCACTACTGGACACATAGCACTGAAAGTAGTTTTTTTTTTGACAAACTAGTAAATTTGTATTCCTCAGCATTAAGGACATGCTGGACACCATCAAAAAGTGTTAGATAAAAAAAAACAGCAACTAGAAAACAAGATACTTACAGAGATCTTAATAAATCTACAAACTGATCTATATCCTCTAGACCTACTTCTTTACACCAAAAGTAGAAAGATATTATACAATTCCATTTAACTTTCTGGATGGAATTGGATCTATCTTCAATAACCTTGCTCTTGTGACTCATTTTTATGTTTTTAGGAGAAAGATGCTGCTGAGAATATTGAGTCACTGTCAAAGGAAGAGTTAGGACGTGTTATTGGTTCTCGTTGGTTAGGAAAAAAGAGTGAACAGGAAACTGAGTCAGTTGGGGCTGGTACAGATAGTAACCATGATAACCATGATGAGGTGCCATCTGATACCCATGAAGAGGAGAATCATGGATATGATTCTGATGTTGATGACCGCAAGTATGATGATGATGATGAACACAAGTATGACGATGATGAACACAAGTATGACGATGATGACAATGAGGACCACGTTGAAGATTCTGTTGGAGAGGACCATGATTCAAGTTCTTCATATAAGTCCGAGTCTGATGATGATTCTGATTTTACAGGTATGCAGGAAAGTAATTCTATTGCATTTGATGCCTACAGCTAGTAGTATTTTAATATGTATTTTAATTATCCAGATACTACCACCACAACTAGTCCTTCCTGGACGGAGAAGATACAACAAACTGTAAAGAGAATTTTTCGGTCTGTCAATTTGTTCCAAACTCCAGTGAACATTTCTGGTAGTAACTGAGGTTTCATCCAATTTTCTGCTCTTTATTTCTAATGAGAAGGAAAATGATGGATGTTGTTTTGTTTTTGCTCCCATAGATGCTGACCGCATACGCAAAGAGTACGATGAGGCAAGTGCTAAGTTGACAAAAATCGAATCAAGGCTATCCAGCTTGAAGCAAAAGTTGAAACATGATTTTGGTATAGAAATTCATGTGTTTGTGTTTACTAGCATTCTTCTATGACTTACCTTCTCTAAGAAGGTGAATGATTTTCAATGTTTATTTCTGAACCACTAGTTCTATTGCAGGACCGGAGAAGGAATTCTATTCATTCCATGGACAATGTTTCGAGAGCAAGGAGAACAAGTGATAAATCTTCCATTGTCTTGTTAACCTAAGTTTTAGTTAACGTTTTACTTTTTAGGAATATATTTACTGAGTTATAATTCTTTAGCAGACACTAACAAATGTTTTTACTCAAGGTACACATACAAGATTTGCCCTTTCAAAGAAGCTACCCAAGTTGAGGGCTACAGCACAACTCGTCTGGGGTAGGTTCTTTAACATCTTAAGCATCTGCATTATCTGAGTCCTTCTGCACAGTAAATTGTAGTTGATTTTCTCTGAAGTAGTAGGCAAGCATGACTTGTACTGCAAATATACTTCTACTATTCAGAGTTTCTGCACTTTGTTTTCCTCTCTTAAGTAAAAGATATTCATGGCAGACCTATCATAGAGTTTCTGCAATTTGATTAGGTAATGTAAGAGACAGCTTGTTGATGTGTAGGTTAGGTGCATGTGAACGGGTTCAAATCTTACTACGGACAATAGCCTGGTGTTTAAGTGAATAAGGGTGGGGGGCTAATATCAATCTAGTTTAGAACCAAGGGCCAGTCGCCACTGCCCCTTGGGGGGATTTCTCAATTGACATAGTTCTAGGTTTGACATGTAAATTTTTTCTGCCTGAATGTTGCAAGTTCAGAACTCATTATACCTTTTTTTTTCTTTCTCCCATGTGTCATCAAAGGAACTGGGATAAATTTGAGGATTCCTACAGAACTATGCAATTTACAAACGGCGACCATTGCTGGAATGGGCCAAATAGAAGTTTAAAGGTGAGGATACCTGACTAATGTGATTGTCTTTGTATCTACAGCATTCTTCTTATATTCCTCTTTTGCTCCCTAAATTGTTTTTAATTTGTACAGGTAAAATTAAGGTGTGGTTTGAAAAATGAGGTAACTGATATAGATGAACCGAGCCGCTGCGAGTAAGCATTTACCTTACACACAGAATTTTGCATGCTTTATGTGTTTAGTGAATTCTTGTACACTTTAATCTGACTTGGTAGTTTGTTATGGCAGATATTTAGCATTTTTGTCTACACCAGCACTCTGTCTGGAAGGAAAACTGAAGGTGCTCTTCTGAACCTCTATATTGGCTCCCCACTCCCCCTTACAGTCCTTGTAACAAATACTTTACTCCTATGAGATTGTCTACTTATGATGAAATATATGTGATAGGAACTACAAGATAAACTAGAGATGATGAATAGGGAGCAACCACAAGACCATGATGAACTGTGACCTCTCTGGTTAGGCCTGCTTGGGAACTGTGACCTCGACTAATTCCACAGGATACTTGCACCTCAAGGGACGCAAAAACAGGCAAAGTGATCCATTGGCGTATTTTCTCAAGAACAGTATCAACCATTTATGAAGTCATACCCCCTTTATATTTTTGCGATGTAGTTGTCAATCATATATTACTAAAAGTGGGAAGAGTCTGAGGTCATGAGGTCAAAAGTTGAATATCATTTTTGTTCTGTTATAGAAAAAACAATTTTCCATTAACATGAGTAGTCATAACTAGACTTTATTGGAAAGATCTTTTATCTACATATGAACCTTTACAAATTCTATCAACTTTTAGTTATAAGTTCAATATTTTATGTCGTGTATTTTTTTTCTTCACTTTTAGCTTCCAACAGTTTAAACTTATCATATTCTTCGTCAAATCTCTCTACCCACAGAGTATATATATGGTAAATTACACCTTATTCAATATTTAAATGATACACATGAAAGCTTTCTTTATTACCCAATGAGTGTAGAAAATTTGAGAGTTGTATTTAATGATTAATTAGCATATACACTAAATTTACTGTCTAATTGTACAAAAACGTAACAAAATTATTACTTAAATATTGAACAGTGTAATAATGCAATTAACTCTTGTCATTATGTACTATATTTGAAATTCATATATTCCACGTTTGGCCGACAAGTTCAATTGAAAGCACAAGAAAAGACTAGTGTGTATTGTAATTTATTCATTCGACATAATATCAAAAATAGTAATAATATAAATATATGCTTCTATTTCTCCACTCCTTTCTATTTGAGTGTTTCTCTAAAAATGTTATTTTTGTGAAGACAAGAATTTCACTAAGGATGTTCAAGATTTTATGTCGATGATATAAAACGTAATATCATACATACACAATATATATAATGTTTCGGCAAAAGGTGTTTAACTAACCACCTTTTAGCTACTGTTGTTGCACCCCTACACAATATGTGGGCATGTAAAAAGTAGCTAGTAGAAAAGTCGAAGTGTGTGCAAGCTATCCCGTCAAGATTATAAATATGAAACATGAGCCATAAGAATCCATTTATTTGTCATTCTCCTTTTTATAAATGAATTTCTACTGGCAGCTTTGAAAACAATAAAAATAATTAATCTTGAGAGAGAGTTGTCAAAGCTTTTATCACATGTTGATGATGCATTAAGCCAAAGAATATAAGAAGAAGGGCTGCACGGTGCACAAAGCATCCTGTGTCTGTCAGAAGGCTCGAACCCCAAAGGGATGTTATGTAGGAAGCCCCCACAACCTGTATTCAACTTTATCGTTGCTCCAAGGTCTGATAAATGCATTAAGTTAAGTAACATCAAAACATATCAAAGGTGTATGCATTTCATATAGAACACATCACAAAAATGTCTCAACACACATAACTTCAGAAAGAACAGAGAATCTATGAGAACAGACACTCGAGGACCATTTCTCGCGAACCTCAACAAGAGTTTTCTGAGAAATTTTACTTTCTATGTCTCACATAACTACTCGATGAAATAGAAACTTCTTATAATCTCCTAAAAAGCTTCCTATACTCCATACAGTCAATTGCTTCCAAAAGCAGTTCAGGCTTCAGAGGTTTTGGTATGTAATAGTCCATTTCTGCATCTTGTATCTTAGCCATAACTTCCATATTCGAGTGAACTGTCAACGCCACAATAGGGATTCTGAATCCATAATGTGACAAATCCTTCCTTATACAAACTGTTGCTGCAAATGCACCTGTCTTTAGCTTCTGTCACACAACAAAAAAAATGATATTATTGTAAGTTATATATACTGACAATGTAATACTAACATTTTAAACGAGGTCAAAAGTGTAGTGATGTTACCTCACAATCTATCAGAATAAAATCAAATGGTGGTGAAGGAGTGGATGGCCCTACATCGCGTTGTTCACTGAGGATTCTTCTAACATAATTAACAGATTCTCTTGCACTTCTACATATGTAAGTAACTGCACCAAGTGAAGTAATCACTCTTTGGGAAATTGTAACTGACGTTGCATCGTCCTCAATCAACAGAATCTTCTTTCCTTTTAAAGGTAAGTTCTCTGTAGAATGTAATTCGATAACGTCAACTGAAACATCCACCAGCTCTGGTAACTCATGGGGGATTGTTTCTTTGTTCTGTTCTTGATGGTAAACATCCACCAGCTCTGGTAACTCATGGATTGTTCGTTCATTCAGTTGTCGAGCTGCTTCATTGACAAGTTCAGTAGACAAAGATATTTCTCTTTTTTTACGTCTTACGGCTAGCCTAACATAAGTTACAATGGAGATTGCCAAAGAAACCATCAGTGTGATGGTTAATATGAAGCCAAATTCAATGGCTTTGTGCAACTCGCTTAGCAGAGCCTTTTCTTCTTGGTTTGATACATATACCTGAAAATGAAATCAGTACGTTATCAGGCCACCTAAAAGATTCTTGAACAACGAGTACACTTAGTATTCCCCCAAAATCATCTATTCATGGAATATTCCTTTTCGAGGTAGTTGTGGAGTAGAATCCTATTATGGTTGTCCAAGCCACAACATGGGAACAACACATGGAGATATCATATATGTGTAGTTTAGAGCATAGTTTCTATGCAACTTGTTATTCTAGCTAGAGATTTGTTGCCTAAAGAGATAAGACTTACTAGTGAGTTTTGATGTAGTTTTTTTTTCCTATGATGTGAGATAGCTAGTATGTCAACTAGCTATAGATCCATTTAAATATGTTATATATATAATGTCAATTTTATCTTCTTGAAAGGGTACTCATGAAACACAAGTACTAGGTTTGCTCTATTTTTTTTATTCGATTCTCCCGCTTGCTCAGGAAATGAGTTGCATAGCGGTTACCTTAGAGTTAGGAAAGGAATAGCCTTTAAGTCTACTAGCAACAATTCCATAGCTATCTGAAAATACACTTTCTTTTTTTCTTAAGCATCTGGCCTATTCCTTAATGTTAGCTCAGACACTAGGCAATAGAACGAAGTTAGTTCCTAATTCCTATAGTTTTTGCAGTGCTTCCTCTACCCATCTCGATCAAAAACCCCTTCTTTCTTCGTCCGAGGGACATTTCTTTAGAATTTCTTAATAGAAAGAGGAAATTCGTTGTTCGGAAGAGAATACATATCTCCCCATGAATCGTATTTTTGTAACAATAGGGGAAAAGACTAAAATATTCACTCATAAGTAAGGATAATTAGGTATTTTTGACGGGTAGTACTTTTGGTTAAACTGAAATAGTGTTGCTATCTAGACAATAGTTTTCAAAGCAGGACATTCGTTCATTTTCAAGTACGTGCATAGAGCATATCTAATACAATAGGTTAAAATCTAGTGATATAAAAACTCCTTACAAGTATATACTCTTCTCTTTATTATCCCCTAATGAATCGTATGTTTGTAACAAAATAGGGGAAAACACTAAAATATTCACTCATAAGTAAGGATGATTAGGTATCTTTGATGGGGTAGTATTTTTGGTTAAAATGGAATGATGTTGCTATCTAGACAATAGTTTTCAAACCAGGACATTAGTTCATTTTCAGATACGTGCATCGAACATATCTAATACAATAGATTAAAATCTAGTGATAATATAAAAATTCCTTACAAGTACATACTCTTCTCTTTATTATACCCTAATGTAATTCAACAAAATATGAAAAACCAAGATTTCCAAATTTTATTGTCATTATAGGTCAAATAAGTTCCAATATAAGTGTTAATAAGATAGGAAATTATTTTTTTCCATTACTAATAATTATGCCTCAAATCACAAATTAATTGAAATCAACTACTTGTTAAAATTTTTCAATGTCTATGTCAATTAAAGTAAATTTGAGGTGTGTGAAACTCATTCACACCAATATAATTACGTATTTGATACATCGATTATCTCTGAAACAACATGTAAAAAATATGCATCTATATGTATATGAAAATAAAATGAAATTAAATTGTACGAATTGATAGCATTAAAAAATAAATAGATGTGAGACAGTACCTTAATATCACTTTCAATACTTTTTACTTTCTTGACCCAAAGTGGTATCAATACAGCAGGTACCAATAGCATTGTCAATGACTGCATTTGATACATAAATATTCAAGCAAAATACTAGTCAGAAAAATTAGTGACAAACAAATTTTATCTATAAATAACAAAATTCGTATTAGAAAACTTACCAGAACCAAGCAAAAACAAACATGCCTCGTCATTTTTGATGAACTTAGATTCGTTTCTCGATAGATAGATGTATGTATAATTCTGGATAATTGATTAGAAAATTTTAGAAAATTTGTGTTAATTCAACATAAAATATCAAAAATAAATTAATAAATTGAAAATTGTATCTAAAAGTTCAAGTTACCTCTAGTACTTGATTATTCAATGTAAAATTCTCCCTAGTCAATGGAATTATATCATATATATATTTAGTCAAGATATGGGTTCTAAAAAGTCAAAAATATTTAATTGTGGATTAAAAAGATGGCTAGTTATTTAATGTTTTTCTCTTTTTAGTCTACTATTTTTCTTTATGTTGGTCCAATATTACATTAAATATTTTTAAAGAAAATTAATTATAGATAATCTAATTCTAAGGATGGTCATATAATATTTAAAGCTTAAGTTTAAAAAGGAAAATCACTTAAAGTTGACCAATTAAAAGAAAAACAAATATCTGATTTCATTAATATAACCAAAGTTAATTTTTTTCCCTCTTTTCCTACCATTGATTAATGATTTTTTTGGTCCCACACAAATTAAAATATGCCAAGAAGAAACAAAGAAAAATAATAATAAGAAAGGCATTAGGAATTCACTATTTGAACAAGGAACCTTAATAGTTTTTATATTTTTAATTACCATAACAACTAAGAAAATTTGAGTCATCTCTCCATTTTAAAGAGATTTAGGTTCGAGAATTGAAAATGAAGTAATTTTTAGTACAGAAGACTTTACTTCAAAAATGAAATTTGGGCACGGATACGAATTAATCGACCTCAAAATAGATTAATGATAAATTATTAAAAAATCTTTTTATCTACGAGCTAATTAACGATAAATTTCTTAACTAATTATATTGATTATTTTTGCAAGTCTAACCACAGTGAATATTCCTTCCTACTCATTACCTACTATATAAACAATCTACTATTTGTATGTCTTGTAATTATCAAAAATTCTTTTTTTAATTAATGTATTATATGTTTAAAATTATTTTACCTACCTAATGAATATTGATTGTTATTATTATTTTTCCTAGAATGGCTTTTGTACCTAGATTTCAAAATATCAAATATCTTTCCTTCTACAGGGTCACTCTAGTCAACTTGAGTAGTAACTTACTATAAATAAAATAATAATTTATATTTACCTCACTATTTATATTCTAAATAAAACTATCACACAAAAAGTTATCATTTTGATTCATTTGAGTTGAATTCTTCAAAAATGTCACAATTTTCATTTGTATCTTTATTTGACAAGTATCTTGTGGCTTCCCTTTGCAAAATTGTCCTATTTTTAGGTTTATTTCTTCACTTAGCCTCAATTTTTCTTTTCAAAGATCCAAATTGTTTATCACCTTATGAGTTATTAGAATCTTCTAATAATATAAATCCACCAATTTCATCAAACCCCACAAATCTTAGTCATTTACTTTTTGGCCTACTTGGTTCTCAAAAAGCATGGCATTTTAGGAAAAATTATATTGAATCATGGTGGAGGCCAAATGTGACAAAAGGGTACTTGTTTCTTGATGTGGCCCCTAATGCAACTTTATTACCATGGTCCAAAAATTCACCCCCTTATAAAGTTTCAAAAAATATAACCAAATTGGTACAAGAAACACAACATGTTGCACCAATTCAAGCTAGAATGGTACATGGTATCATGGAAGTTTTGGAACAAGAACATGAAGGTGTTAGATGGGTGGTTATGGGGGACGATGATTCGATGTTTTTCGTGGAAAATATTGTTGATGTTCTTGCAAAATATGATCATAACAAGTACTACTATTTTGGGGCTCAAAGTGAGTATATTTTGTCAAATTTTTGGTTCTCTTTTGATCAAGGTTTTGGTGGTGCTGGATTTATTATGAGTTTTCCATTGGCAAAAGCATTGGCTCAAGATATTGAGAGTTGTTTGAGGAGATATCCATTTTTAAATTCTGCTGATCTTATTACTATGGTTTGCATTGTGGATCTTGGAGTTGGTTTTACTCCTCTTAAAGGTCTTCATCATGTAAGTTGCTCGATCTTTCTAAAAATGTTATCATATTCGTATCGAAACTCAATCAATATATCTCCCCCTTTTCATTTGTTTGGTGAAGATGTGCTATTTCGTCTGTTTTGCTTGGATTCTTCAAAAATGCTGATAGGTGTGATTAGAATTTTCCAAAAACTATATATACTAATTTTAAAAGATTCAACACACACTGGTTGATATCTTTTAAAAATCTAAGCAGTAACATAGATAAAATTTCATGTCTTACCCCAAATAAAAAGAAATTTGTATGCTTATATACATTAACAATATACACAAATTTTTATGTTATCAACATACTATAACTTATTATAGTATTTTAGTTATTATTTTTCAGGTTACTTATAATTTGTTCATATTTCTTATAAGAAAAAAAAACTTATTTGTTATTATTTTATAAGTAACATGATTATGTAGATATTTTACACCAGTATTTATTATTATTTTTCTTTTTTGGACAAGTGCTTTCTATTATGGAATAGCATTTACAAACAACATCTATTGTTTGTAACATATAATTTCTACTTATTGATAGAAAGAAACATATATTTTTAAAATGTTTTTTTTTAATTGTTAGTTTGACTTATAATACTCAAACTTTCTCTTGCAGCTCGATATGCGTGGTGACATTTCAGGGTTATTATCGTCGCATCCAAAAACACCATTATTATCACTTCACCATATTGATTCTATAGCACCAATTTTCCCTTTAATGGATCGTGCAAAATCACTAAGACACTTTATGAAAGCAGCAAAATTCGATCAATCTCGTTTGTTACAACAAATTATATGTCACCATAGGCTTAGTAATTGGACATTTTCAGTATCATGGGGATATTCAGTTCAAATTTATGAAAAAATTATGCCAAGGAGTCATTTAATTAAACCTATTCAAACATTTAAAACTTGGATTAAAAAACCTAAGAGTCCTCCGTATTATATGTTTAATACAAGGCCGCGTACAAATGATTCATGTGAAACTCCTCATGTTTTTTTCTTCAAAACTATTGGGAAGATGAAGAACAAAAATGAAATTTGGACAACGTATTTCCGATCGGAGACGCGGGGGCTACCAAGTAATTGTTCGATCGACGGCAACCATCCACCAAATTATGTCAACAAGATTCAAGTTTACTCTCCTAGAGCAAAACGTACTGAGGTGATTAGTTCTTTTTCTTTTATATATCTATACACATATACACATAATTTAATATAGACATTGAATTTTACCTCTATAAACTAAAGATAGAAAATTACTATTTCATACATGAGTAAAGTTTACACATAAGTTACTGAATTTCCAAAAATTCACACCTAAAGCTTTGGATTCGAACTTAATTATAATACAATACAATTTCCTTATATGTTCTACATTTAATTATTTACAATTCACCATAATTTGCGTATTTCTTTTTGACTATATATAATTATTAAAATTTAATAATAATTTGTTTTTTTTTTTGCCTTTTTTTTCCAGATGGATCGATGTGAATGTTGTGATATTATTCACACAAGTGGTTCAAACAAGGCAAAGATTAAATTGAGGGAATGCTTTACTAATGAGAAAATTGCTTAGTCAAATTATAAATAATATTACTCATAGATGTTTACTAGTAGTACTATATATATTATTGTGCAAATTCTATGGGTAATTCTTCCCCTCAAAGGGTATATGCAAAGTATTTTGGTATTTGAAATTCAATCACTCGACTAGTTCAGATTGATATTGCATATGACGTGAGACAATAAATTTTAAAACACACGTGTAATATATCAAAAGTGGTGCATAAAAGACGCATCAAAATATATATTGAGCCAAAATTATTTTTGAATCGACTTTCATCAATCATGTAGTTTCTGCATTTTATCAGCATATATAATTACCTTAATTCGTTAGTACATAATTAAGAACGAATTTCAGATTTTTTTATGAGTGAAAATTTCATTAGCAAATTTACTTTTGTATTTTTATCTTTTCGTTCTAATCACAATGCATGTTATTATTATAGATGACCTAGATGAAGTTATAAAAGATAATGAATAACTCAACATAAATTTAATTAGTTGACGTCTCAATATAAATATCAAACACATAATTAAAAAAATTAAAATTAAAAACCAAAAAGGAATTTTACTCCATTGACCTTTGTAACGACTCGGAAAATGATAGAGTGAAACTAGAGCCTCATATGTGAGTTTGGAGTCGAGAACTTAATGAAATGATTATATTTGAAATGACCCAAAAAGTTCTTAAAAATGTGCTTCGGAAGT
>JAJOOS010005689.1:0-18025 GCA_029582725.1 Solanum chiquidenum
AAAATAACCGTTTATGTGCTGTGTGGTTTTGTTATAGGAACGTGAATGTTGGATACATGGCTTTTGAATAATCGATGTGTACCCGAGTATCATCGATATGTTAATTTGGTATTTGGATTGGTATGGAAGCGATGTGTATTAACACTTTATGCGATATAGGACATTATTTCATTTTAAAATGAACAGGAAAAGAGAGAAAACAGGAAGCTATTTTTCTAGATGCAATTGTTTTCTGGGTTTAAAATTGCAACTCTCGTTCTGTAAAAGAAAAGCACTTTTCTGGATGGTCCTTTTAGACTACTCGCCAACAATAAAAAAGTTATCCAATAAAATGGCAAGCCTTCAATCTTCATACTAGTGCCTCAAAGGGAAATGGAATAAGGCCTGAGGACTTTTATACTTTGAATCAATATAATTAAATGAAATAATGGTAAGTTTAGTTCGTTGAGGGTCTACACAACGCCTCTCTTCTTCATTTACATAATTTATTTTTCTTAAAAAATGCCACACAAAACATTTGGAAGACATATATTGCTCTTGGACTTGTTAGATAAGGCCGATGCACTAGTCAATTAGTGAACATAGTGTGCTCTAGACTGATTTGTTTATCTTATAGACAGAGAAGATATAAGCCGTGCTTGATTCATAAGATTTCACCAGTCCATTCCGCATTGCTTAGCACTTGCTACATTGATTTAAAATATCATGTTGCAATAAAAGCTCGGCAGATATTGCTATTTATTTCAAGTAAAGCCCATGTTCTGCAACATTAAAGTAATTTTTTTTGGGGGAATTTACGTGAATATACCTTTAGCCAAACTTAATTGCCCGCAGACGGCAGTAGTCTAAATGTGCATGTTATAAATATATAAAATTTATACAGCGACTATTTTGTAAACCAGACCATCAAAGGTATTGTGCTGTAATTTCCCCCAAGTTTTTTCCCTAGTTTCAAATGCCTTTGTACACGATGCTTCGAACACAAATCGTGCAGCATCATGGTAGTGCATGTGTTGCACCTACAACTGACAAGATTGTAAGCTAGTGCTGGTTTGACTCAAAAGAGTACAAAACTTGGCTGCCTACCTTGGCTCAACCAAAATTTGAGTGAACTAAATCTGATTTAAACTATTTTACCCTGCCCACATCTGAACCAGCCAATCTATTTGACACCCTAAGATGTCAATTTAAGCCATAAAAGTGTAAACAACAACTACTTAAGTTTAACAAGTTGGATTATGACCTATTCAATCCATTGGCGACCAACCCAATCTTGACTCAAACAAACTTTGATTATATGATAGGCACAGAGACAGGACAGTTTAGACCATTGAGCAGAGATACATTTGAGGTCCTAGAACAAAACCTATAAATACATGATACACACAGAAGTAACAACCTCTTCGGCTTTTGATCTTAGCACCTTTTGTTTCTCTGTGACTTTCATTTGCGTCTCTACGGCACGAACATACTCCAATCTTACTGATCTCGGGAAGAATTTGTCCTCGAAAATGAAGAAGCCTCTGATGCCAATGTGCCCGTACTATGTGAAGGTGAGATTCCATGAGCAGGGACCCGCCTATAAGGGGATACAGAATATCTAGATTTTTCTGCCAAATGTGGTTGCCTTGCAGATTCTGGTGATTCTGTTTCAGGAGCAGGAGTTCCTGAAGAATGTGGCCCCAAAACCTGTTGACCCTGTGCATTATAAGATGTCAATCTCTAGTGCCAGACGACGGTGTCAAAATCACAGGCACACTAGTTTATTTATATTATACCTATATCACAGAGACAGGTATTGATTAACCATTAATGAATGTAACAAATTGGAATTCTACACATCCAGTAATCGGTTAACACTCACAAGACACTGAGAGAAATTAATGCTTGCAGATCCGTCAATCTCTTCACTCTCTTCCTTTGTCTATCTTCGAGATTGTGTTCAAATCCTTTCTTTTGGGTGACAAGGAAATTTTATCTACTGTATATGCCAGGAAGGTGCAAAGATGCACAAAAAGGATGATGCTCTTTTGCCCACATAAGGGGTCCAAATAGCCCACCAGACTATTCATATCATTTACATTATTCATCCTATATACCAATATGCCAAAAGTATGTTCACCCATACTTTGTACTGTGTCAACCTCAAACTGAAAGACATGAGAACATCTACAGTTACATTGCTCAACACATTCCAAATTATGCATAAAGGAACAGCTTTGTCCCAAATAAGTTCAAGCGTAGGCACTAAATCTATCAGCTGCAGTTACAATGCAAGAACAATTGCACAAAGATTTCACAAGCACTTGATCATAAAAACTTCTGGACCGGACACCGTCGTTGTAATAGAACTGATTTAGTCCTTATTTATGCTCTTTGGTTGTCCTTTCAGTTCATATAATATTCATATACCTCACTCCATGCCATTTTGCATGAGTACTATTCCAAATGTACTTATGTCCCTTTTGCCGGGAGGCGCTGCATTTCACTATGTAGATTCAGATATACAGAACGACAGGGCTGTTCTCTAAGCTTCCACATTATCAGCTTATTGGTGAGCCCCACTTGATTCATGGGGCATCGTCTTCTTTATTCAGTTTTCTTATGTATGAGTATGCCAGGTCCCTGTTCCGGCAAAACATTTTCTTTATGATATTTTAAAGAATTCATAGATAGACGAGTCTAGACATCCAGTTATGTAAAAATGGCAGTTCTTCCTATTTACGGATATGTTATGATTAAACGTTTTGAACTTAATGAAAGCTTTATGAATGGAAATTCTTTTTTAAAGACTTTATTCATGAATCTGTTTCATTCTATTCCGCATAAGACTCAAGGGACTGTCATGTTAGCTAGATCGCTCAGGCAAGTTAAGGCATCGAGTGCCGGTCCCACCCAGATCCGAGTGACCAGGTCCAGGTTGGGAGAGTGACAACTTCACTCCATGGGCCTCCCACAGTAGATAATTCATACCGTAGTTCTCTTCCCTTTCCAATTTGTGGTCCACATACTCTAGAGAGCATGCAGTTGAAATTTGTAGAGGTATTTTTCAAACTTAAGGTAACGGAACGAGTGTCAACCATATTTATGTCAAAATAGAAAAACATGTCATTCACTTAACAATGTACCTATGCATAATATGGTAGGTAATAAATTTGTATGCTAAGTCACTGAATATTTTATAATTAAATTCTAAATATTCTAAGGTTTCCTATAGAATATTATATGTTGATTTTCCATCTTCCATTTTTTTTAGAAAAAAAACCATCATCAGATAGCAATTCAATAAGATAAGCAACTATAAGGAAGGAACCTGATGGGTTTGATTGTATTCCTCATCCGTTTGCTGCTCCAGATGATGATATTGCTGCTGTTGTAGGTGAGAGTACTGCTGTAATTGGATATGTCCCTGTTGTTGCCATTGTTGTTGTTGTTGATGATGTACTTGGTACTGGTGCAAGAGTAGTTGATAACCATGTTGTTGCATCTGATATGAAAGTTCTTGTGACTGATGATATTGCTCTAGCTGCTGCTCCTGTGTTTGCAGATAGTGCTGCTGCGTTTGCTGGCCTTCCTGTGGTTGCACCTGTTGTGCTTGCAGTTGAAACTGCTGTTGCCAGAGTTGCTGTGCCTGTGGTAAATATTGTAGCTGGTGCAGAAGATATTGCTGCTGTGGATATTGTAAAGACTGAATTTGCTGGAAATACTGTTGCTGTTGCAGTAGAGGTGTGTGCTGCTGATTCTGTTGTTGTTGTTGTTGCTGAATAAGCTGCTGCTGCTGATAATGCTGTTGACTTGGATGTGGACGCATCTGTTGCTGTTGTATACTAGTGTAGGGCTGTTGCATTTGCAGCTGCTGCTGCTGATACTGCCCTTGCAAAAGATGCTGCTGCTGGTAATGGTGTTGTGATGTTTGATTCAGTGCTTCTTGGTTGTGTAAGGGCCCAATTTGCTGGCTACTCTGCCTAAAATGTTGAGGTGTACTTGGTTGAGAAAAAGAAGCAGGTGAGGAAGACATTTGAGGGTGGTTTTCTGATAGGGAGATGTGTTGTGATTTTTGATTCAATGCTTCGTGATGGGGATCTGGTCCACTTTGCTGGCTATCGTGCACAGAATGTAGAGCTGTACTTGGTTGAGAATAAGAAACAGGTGAGGAGGACGCCAGGGGATGGTTTCCAGACATGGAGATCTGCTGTGGCATATTATTCAATGTCCAGCATTGGTTACTCGGGATATTCCCCTGAGAAGTACCTGTTTGGCACTGCACAGTAGCCTTATCTAGGACCTGTTGGATCTCTGAATCACCCTGAGAATCACGCAGGCATGGTTCTTGTGAAGCAGCTTGTTGTGGCTGCTGTTGCTGATCATATCCTGCAGGTTGATTGGGCACCTTTGAATTACCACTCTCAGGAACTGTGACTGTATCATTTAGCTGTGAACTTTCAGCAGTAACAGGACCTGGATGAGTTTGTGCTGATTCGGAAAACAGACATGTTGATGGAGATGAACCAACCGGTCCATTTCCATCATTTACAGGATCTTGTGGTCTGCCCGTGCTTGATGAAGGAATTTCTTCACCACTTTCAAGATAATCAGAATGCATGGCGACGAAGTCCTGGGACTCCCTTTCCCCAGAAACCAAGGAAAGATTCTCCAAAGAAACCGGCATCGGTGGCTGTTTAAGTTCAGCATCCTGATCTCGATTGATAATATCTGCTTGTGAGGCTTCTAAAACAGAGAGGGGCCTCGATGGTTCTTTTAAGTCCAGAACAGGCCCAGGAGATTTGGATACATCTTCTCCAGGTTGGGGTATGGAATCATAAGAGAAGTTCATTGGTTCAGGCAAATTTTCTCTCCTCTGCTGTGATGGACCATGACTTAATTCCATTGGCGTCGATGAATCATCCTTTGATTGATCCACAGGGTCAAAAGACAACTCATTTTTCCCAGAGCCATTTCCACTGGATAGATCTTCCATTTCGGGAGATAGCTGTTCTTGTTGACCAGGCACATCTTTGTCATTGACCACAGCTAAAGACCGGTCTGCAGAAAGCTGATCTGGTTGCTTCCCATCTTTAAGCGTCAGTAAACGCACCTGCTCTCTTTCGGACAGCTGGATCGTATGGCCAGAGCTTGTTCCTTTTGATGGCTGATTAACTAAGACATAAGAAATGTTTCTCCCTTGCTCGGTAAAGTTGTTCAGTGAACTCTTCTCAGTACCTATGTGTTTAGATGAAGTATTGGTTCTTATGAACTGAGGAAACAATTTGATGTGACGACTCCATGCCTTTCTTATCTCAGAGATAGAACCACAAAGATCAACTAACTGTTGTAACCATAATGATGATTATCAGGGACAGGTGAAAGTGGATTTTGCACATTCAAAACACAAAATAGTAAAACTTGGTAAATATAATAAAAAAGGACACTTCACTTTATAGAAACCTAGGGCCAGATTCAGTAGGTACAATACCATGAGGTAAAGAAGAAAATAAGTAAACGTTTCGCTTTTAGTATGTCGCAGATTTGGTAAGGGCATATCTCCTAGCAAACTGAATCAGAAGTTTCAAGTAAACTGAGTTCTTGATTAAAAAATGTTATTCCTGTAGGGAGGTGGTATTCACACTTTTGGCTGGTTAAAGGTGGAAGTGGTTTTCTAGAAACGTTAGTTGTTGCATAACAATTGGAAATAACTCACTGTTGAAACTGAGACCATCCCACATACATTTTGTACTTTCAGATGAGATCTGAAGTAGAAAATCATTATACATACAAAAAGGGCAGATGGTACACTAAGCTCCCGCTATGCGCAGGTCTGGGGAAAAATCACTATACATGAAAAGAAAAATCAACTTATCATGTATACACAGTGTATCTTTTTAAAATCACTCAGTTTCAAAGTTCTCTTTCACTTTAGTACGATCAGGGCTTAGTTATTCGTGACATAATCCTCTTCTACCTCGGCTAGTTGGGAAGATTTGATAACATGTTGATAGATGTGAACTGTTGGATCAAGTTAACAATGTGCACAGCAGTGTTTAGCTCACTTCCAAACCATTGTTAGTTGTCCCTACATGTTCACTAGTTAAATTCTTATGAAATAGATACTTGATTCATGAGTATGTCACACTCAGTGATTTCTTTCAGATTTCCATTCCATTAATTATTGATGGACCCAGTTGACCAGCAGCATCAGCAAACAGATGAAGCCACGAAAATATTGAGCAATTTTTCACTTAAATAAGAGAATTCCCCTCCTCATTTTTCCTTCCACAGCCAAAATGAAGAATAAGAAAAGAAAATAATGTAGAACTGATACATTTAGAGGGGGGCTCTCACCTCCAAAAATAATAAGGATATACTCTCTCGATCTTTTATATCCAAATCTTGGGATACGTCTGACACAGGAGAGATTGCATTAACTATGACAGAGTCTACAATGCTCAAATGTTTAGTTCCTTCATGCACCATTGCAAATCTTATCAACTCCTGCAGAAGTAGGATATATTCATTATTTGGTATTTGTCACAAATCTCATGCAGTGCCAAAATAGCTCACAACTTAGAAGCTCTTCAGGATCTTTTCAAGCAAAAGAGTAGTAACTTTCAGATGTGTACCTTTTTTTTCATTACCAGCATCAAGAAGATGCAAAGAATACAAAAGTAGATAAGCTAACTCCATTACATAGTAAAAATTAAGACTCGGGAGCCAACCAAAATAATATAGATGGTGGATTTGACTTCTTAATATAGATGCCCTCGAGGGTTAGTTACAATGAAATCCTCACTACACAACAGAATTCCAAATGAGCAATTGGCGTTAAACCTATCCAAACTATAGAGTGTGAACCTATTACTTACAAATTGTCCTACCCTCGCTAGAAAACTGAAGGCTATTTTTTTTAAAAATACTGGTGGTTAAATAACGGCGATGTCTGGGCAAGTTTGTGCACGCCTCAACTATTCCACCAAGTAACTCTACCTGCAAGGCCTAGGAAAATGAGAAGAAATCACCTAACATGTTTTGTTTCTGTTGGAATTTGAACACAGGTCTCCAGGGGCGGCTCTACAGCTTTGAAAAAAAAGCAATTGCCTTAGGCCCCAAAATTTGAGGGACCTCATTTTTTAAAAAACATAATTATTTTTTAAAATAAATATGAGTATTACTTGTAGAAAATAAAAACTTTTCACAAAAGAGCAAAGAAGTAATAGAAGTTCGACAAATTATGAATACTATGATGTCTCAAGAAAGATTATATAATTGGCTATAATAAACTTCATAAAAAATATATATTTGAATTTAAGGCCTCCATTCGGATTTGGCTTTAGGCCACCTATTTATTAGAGCTGCCCCTGCAGGCCTCTCCAAGGTTTCACCAGCTTCATTGACAGCTAGGCATTCAAGGGCTACACCCTTGGGTGCCAAACTAAATATTATTTTCTTATGAGAGCAGATGATAAATTGATATTTTACCAACTTATCTATACCGTTTTACATAGAATTATTTTACCAACTTATCTATACCGTTTTACCTAGAATTTTGTTATGTACGTTGATAAAAATACTGTTTTAATGGTGGTTTTATTGCATTTTACATGTTGAAGAGAGGTTATGGAAGTAAACTAGCCAAAAAGTGAGCCACAATGAAGAGGATAAAAGAAAATATGTGCAGTAGGCAAATTATTGTGATTGAAGCACGTGTTATCAAAGAAGGGAAAGGTAAAGATTTGCAACCGCAAAGCCCCTGCCACAATAATGATGCATCATAGAGCTCCCAGATATATTAAAATCATTACTCTCTCTGGTAGCGATGCATCATTCAGCGATCACAGAAAACCATGACCTAGGGACCAGCAAATACAAGATTCAAATTTTATGGATTGCTACAGCGATTACAAGATAATATACAGTAATAAATAAGTTCACAATCACATATTTGTAGATATTTTATGGGTTTCTAGTAAATTATAGGGTCTGCGCAAAAGCTACTGGTTCCGTGAACCCATAAACTATACTCCTGGGCAGATGTGGATGCTATTTTGGAATTTCAACTTGGAAAATTCCGGATGTATATAAGCAACCTTTGGACATAATTATCAATTTTTTGCCTTTTTAAAAAGAAATATTTATAGGTAACTGAGAGAATAATATTGATGTAAAGAGGGGGGGGGGGACTTTTAGAGAAAGCTGGACAGAAGTACATCCAAAAGATAACTTAACAGTGAGTGTAAAGAGCTAAGAAAGTCAGCCAACACCTCCGGCTCTAATCCATTTATTGAGGTTATGTTGCACCAAAAACTAAGCAAAAATAAACATTTGTGCTTTAGATTAAGAGCCTATTTGGATTGGCTTATTTTAAGTGTTTTTAAGACAAAATAGTTTTTAAGCACTTTTGTAGTGTTCGGATAAAATAAAATAGAAGTGCTATTAAGAACTTGTTTTTAAGACAAAAATAAGCCATAAGTTAGGATTCATTTTTTTGAGAAAGGAAAAAAAAAAAGAATCCTAACTTATGGCTTATTTTTGTCTTAACATAAGTTAGGATTCTGAACTTATGGCTTTTGGCTTAAAAGCCAAAAGTCGTAAGCGCATCCAAACAGGTTCTAACTACATTGTCCTTTATGATATAATAAAAAACTCAAGCATTTCTTTCTCTCCATACAACCCACCAAACTACTGCTGGGATAGACTTCCAGATGTAACCCAATGCTTTAAGCATATCCTGTTTGAATGGAGAAAATCAACTGTGCTCCTAGGCATGCACCATTTAATTCCCACAAAAATGGCTACTTGTGGCTATTTTCAAGCTTTGGGAGCAAGGAATCAACAGTCAAACACCTTGAAGAGTGAATATTAGAGCACTTTGATTGAAAATTTCTTATCTTTTCTTACTTTAATATTCAATTCCTTGTTTTGTAATGAATATCAGTGGTGTAATTAGTTTAATTTCATATTGTGAATAGTGCTAGTAAAGATACTTAGCTAGGGTTTTGATTATCTCTTGTTGCTTTTGTATTGATGAATTCTTATTGTTTATATAATGGATCTTTGTATGCTTAATTAATCTCATGTTTTATTGCTTTTCAAAGGGCGATATCCCCTATTAGCCTTAATGAAACTTGGGAAGGAAGTAATATGTTAATTAACAAGATCTATGTTGCTCAGACTCGTCAAAAATACCAACGGGTATGTGTCGGATCCTCCAAAATTAGTGCGTTTTTTGGAGGATCCGACAGGGTGCAACAACATTTTGGAGAGTCCAAGCAGCATAGAAGAAGATTCTATGTTAATTAACAGATCAATTAACTCAGCTCTATGGATTGAGGTTAGAGATAATTTTTTCATACTTGTAGCCTAAATTGGAACATCCTTAATGCTTCTTGGTTAGATTTGGGAAAATCAACTAGGTTAGGCTTGCAATATGTTGGGAAACAATTTGGAAATATGTAGGGGTGGGAGCTGCGATAGAGATAGATAGAGGATTGTCCCAGCCTGTATTTGGTGGACTGTTTGGAAAGAAAAAAATGCTAGATATTTTGAGAGCAAGAGTTGTGATCTTCAAAAGATCAAACTAATTGTGTCAGACTTTTTGCTTTTGGTGCAAACAGATGTATTTAGAGGACACTGAATCCATTATAGATATCCTAGGTTTCTGTTAGGATTCAGATTCAGTTTTCTTACTTTTTTGGATTCAGATTCAGTTTACTTACTTTTTGACAAGCTGTAAGTATGGTTTTCAGTGCAACCCATGTACTGGTTCAATGAATGTAATGTTACCTTCTCAAAAAAAATGTTGGGAAACAATTAGTGGGTAGTCAAGAATCTAGTAGTTTGTTGGGAAACATTAATTATTATTTTTAAAAAGTAGCTATTGGGAAACACAATTAGATAAACGATTCCCAAGGCTAATGTCATTGACCTATGTTTAATTAGTGCGGATTAGTTAATATACTGGATTAATCTGAAGGATGGTCGAATCTAGGTTCTAAAATAACTTGTTTTCCTTGCTGGTGAATGTCATTGATCAATTTTACCCATTTTTTCTGGTTTAGTTTCTATCTTTCATAAGATTTAGTTCAAATCATCTAGAAAGGTGTTTAGCATTGCATAGGAAGTAATAAATTCTCTACTAGCTTAGTCGCCCTTAAATTCTTTCGATTTTTTTTTTTGATGAAATAAGAAGGATATCTTTAGCAAAAAGCATCAAGAAGATGTGAGCATTACCAAGAGATAATCAGCTTCCAGGAAGACAAAAAAGCTATCACAACTATCAACATACATCTATGGAGCTAACATTTTTTATTTTTTTTGATAACCGAGAAATCCGTCTGTGACCCGCACTTTAGACCAATCACAGCCTTCTAAACTCTGTGGATAATGGGCCCGCCCTTATGGAGCTAATAAATTCTAGGAAAGATTTAACAGTAACTACAGAGGAGTGGTTTACCCATCTAAAAAGACTAATCAAACAACTACCTTAAGAGAGGAAATGGGAGTTGGGATGCCATCACAACATCTTTTGTTCCTCTCTATCCATAAGCACCACAAAATACAAGCAGGAACCAAAGACGAGATCTTTTTTATGAACTTCCCAACTTTCCAGGAACTCCAATACACAAAAGCCTCTCTCAAAGAGCCTGGCATGGCCCAAGTCAGACCAAAGAGAGAACAAAACATGTTCCAAAGGTCTGTGGCAACAGTGCAATGAAGACACAGGTGATTGATAGATTTTGGGTTGCATGAGCACATGTAGCATCTGTTGGCTAAACGAAACTTCCTCCTCATAAGATTATCCTGTGTCAAGCAAGAATCATTAAGACTAACCCAGCTGAAACATACGACTTTTGGAGGCATCCTAGTTCTCCAGATAAGTTTCCAGGGCCACAGATCAATAAGTGTCTTTCTTGAACTTAGATGTAAGTGGCCTTCTTTGACCGAATAGGAGCCATCCTTGTTACTTCCCCAAGTGAGTCTACCCCTGCTTTGGCTTGGACTGAGCTGGTCTGGATGGAGGCCATGAGGGCCATAAATTCTTCCAACACACAGCCATTTAGATTTCTCCTCAGAGTCACATTCCAAATATTATCTTCCCAACACTGAGAGATGGTTGAGACTGGATTGGAGGCAATCTGAAATATTCTTGGAAATACGTTCATAAGAGGGACGTTTCCCAGTCAAGTGTCTTCCCAAAACTGGATGTGCTCCCCACTTCCCACCTTGAGAGTAGCATTGCTGTAGAAGACCTCCCACAACTTCCTTATAGTTTTCCAAACCCATGTACCATAAGGAATTGTGACTTCATTAGAGCACCAGTGATGAGTGCTACCAAATTTTTGCTTGGAGCACCTCCTTCCATAGACCAGTTGTCTCCTGATTGTACCTCCACTGACACTTCATAAGCATACACTTGTTATGTAATGCCAAGTCTTTAATCCCTAAGCCTCCAAACTGCTTTGGCATGGTGACTTTGGCCCATTTCACAAGGTGGAATTTGTGGTCCTAACTATTACCTTCCCAGAGGAAGTCTCTCCTGATCCTGTCAAGATGATTTTGCACCTTAGCTGGCATGGGGAAGAGGGACATAAAATAGGTGGGAATACTATCCAAGACACTATTGATGAGTGTTACCCTGCCCCCTAGTGAGAGATATTGTTGCTGCCAGGAAGCCAATCATCTTCCAAACTTTTCCACAATACCACTCCAAGCCCCAACTGATTTGTAACTAGCACCCAATGGTAACCCCAAATAGGTTGTGGGAAAAGATCCAATTGAGCAACACATGATGTTTGCCAAATTCTCCAAGTTAGGGACCTCATTAACTGGGTAGATAATACTTTTAGACATGTTAATGTGGAGTCCTGACATGGCTTCAAAAAGCATAAGAGCGAGGTTAAGGTACTGCACTTGGGATTTCTCAGATATATTCTTTCGAAATTATATTTGACAACAATCGCCTAGCCTTCCTATTTAGGAAGCGTGATTCAGATGTCATAATCTATTTTCTTGCTTGGTATAGCCAAAAGATTGCCTACTTCCATAAAAAAAAAAGTTTTAACCAATAGTATAACATGAAGTTACATAACACTCACATACTTCATAATAGTACTAAATAAATTTTCTACAATCTGATACAAAAGATGAAGCTGTGGACCTCACTTCTTCCTGAGTATCTCATCAAATAACAGCCAAGGAAATTCAATTTGGAGGAGGGAATATTGACATAACCTACCAGTTGCAAGAAGGGCATCCTTTCCACAACAGAGATAAGGAAAACATACCTCATAAAGAAGTCTGCAACCAGGGAAATGATTTATTCCATCAATTATTACATCTCTTGCAGCCTCCACACTGGCAGTGATCTGGCACCAATGAAAGGTAGTATCAGATTATGTCCAAGAAAATGAGCAAGATCCATAGAAAGAGCGATTACAACAAAAGTTGTGTTAACTTCAGTGTGAAATGGTTTACAAAGACAAGACCTTGTACCAAACAACATGTCTCATTTTTTATGAAGTAGAATTTCATTAAACCAAACATGTCTCGCTAACCCTTTACTGAGCTAGATATTCAGTGACAATACTTTCTCGTGATTACATTTGAGCAACTATCTGCTATCTCCCAATAAATGAAATAAACTTCTATGTTTAATTATGTAAATAGATCCATGTCTGATGGGACACACCAGCCCGTTACAGCCAGGACTGCACAGGTAAGCCCTCAAACAAGTACTAAGGGCCTGGACGTGGGCTTTCTAAAAGGGAGAGGAAACTCTGGGTTATTCCTGGATAGCGGGCAACCGGGACCTATTAAGCCCGCTTTAGAAGATACCGAGTAAGACAAGCAACTGTAAAAGGGAGATTGATAAGGAAATGCTTATTGATAAACTCCGAAAACTCCTTCGTCACCTACCACCTCTTTCCTCTGGGAACTTGATAGTGTCAAAGTCCCTTCCTACCACCCATGGGATATTCCCCTTCCCGAAAACAACTGCCACCTCTTTCCAAAAAGTTTCCTTGGAACCCTTCCTGTAAGACCACACACTCCCTTCAGAATCCCCACTCCAACCCATTCCTGGTGTTTCTAAACCGAGCCGCTAACGTGAACTCACTTCTCCTTGTTCCCTACTTCCTAATTTCCTCTCATCTCATAGTAAATTGAATACCACCAAAGTTTCCCCTAGCTGGCATATAGTCATATTTCTCCCATCTCCCCTCCCAACACACTTCTATAACACTATCTAGCACTGCCTCCATTTTTAGTTTCTTGAAAAACAAAGTCAGTCTACCCCCATTCTGGCCTTTTTGTTCAGGTCATTCATGCCATCACATCCAACTAATGACTTTAATATCCATCGACCATTTCTTTTTCTTACCCCACCATTTTTCTCCTCCACCACCACCTTTACCCTTCCTACTCCCTGTTCCTCCTCATGTATACCATTATGTGTCGTCCCCTTTTTGTGTGACAGCCGAATAATTTCCCTCCCTGTCATATCAACATTTTCTACTCTTACATCTCCTTTTACTCTTGTTCTGTATCAAGAGTTCAATCATTTTATCCTTCTTTTTTGTGCCAAGCAAACTAAGTCCAGCATATAAGTGGAGAAGTGTAAAGGGGGATATCATCCCCGAGTTTCGAAGATTGTTGTTGGCTCCAGACAAATTACTCGAACTTTCCAAAATTGAGACATTTTCCGGCCCATTTTTGGTTAGCTTCGTCTCCCTTTCAACGAAAGCTAAGGGCTAAGGATCATTAGAGTAGGAAAGCAGCAACTCAACTTAAAGTATGGTACGAGTTATGACGGTAGATCAAGGCATAAAAGTCAAAATAGGGGGTAATATGATTAGAACTACTTAGAACTGATTATCCAAAGAGATCTATCAAGTAAGCATCCATAATTCTCTCTCTATCTCCCACTCCCTTGTCCCTCCCCAACCAGTGAAACATCAAAAGAAACCACTAAACCAACAATTGCGAAATAATGTGTTTTAAGCTGCAGCATAAATTGCATACCATGTGTCTAAGACGATAATAACCAATGTATAGCATAGGAATGCATTGCAATTTCTGCTCCTTCACTGCCATATTAATTGCTCTTTTGTAAATATCACAAGCAGCTGAGCAATTTCCCTGGCAAATTTCAGGAAGCAACGTCTTATAATAATTACAGTTCCTCAATTTATGAGAACTTGGTTAACTTAGTACGCACCAGACGTTTTTCCATATTTGCTCGATTAGTAACATATTGAAAGAAACAGGAGTCCCAATCTGCATTAATAGGAGGAAAAGAAGCACGAGCACCATCTGGATCTCCAATTTGCTCCATATATCTAGCAGTAAAAAGATGGATTTCTGGAACATTCTGCAAGAAGCACTTAGAGATAAGAGTCCTCGCCTAACATTAAACACTATTGTATATGGTGTCCAGAGAACTCAACTGTATGATTTAGTTTTGGAACACTGCGTCCTTTTATCTTATCACTCTTTTGAAAATACAAGTGTTTCTAGCAAGTAATTTCATTCACAAGCAAATTCTAGAAATTTCGGTGCAGAACTTGTCCAGGCAACAACAAATTTACAAACTCAACCATTAGAAACAACAATATACCCAGTGTAATCCCACAACCACCAACCATCAGAAACTCGGAAAGAAAACTTCAACTAGAGTAATTTAAATGAAGCTTATTTTCAACATGTTGCACTGCAATAGAAAGAACAGTCTGCAGGAAAATAATGTCCTTCTTGGTGCCCTCAGATTGAAACACGCACTGCACTACTCCATCTAACAAATGGTCAAATTTTTCCTTATTGATTCTTTTCTTTTTATGAGACCTTTTTGTTATTGATAATTTAACTGGTAAAAATTGGTCTCCAGAATTCATACGGACCAGTCACCATTTCCTCAATTGGGATAAGCAGCACTTGCTAGAAATTGCTCTTATGCAGCAGTATAACAGTAACTAGTGAGCATATTTGCAGGTAAACCATGTGATCCACAACGCAAACCTGAGGTTGGTAAATTGCTTAATTTAAAAGTTAAAAGAAGTAATCCCTCAAGATTATAGCTGATTAAGTTTCAAAAAATATTATAACTGGTTAACTTACATATTCACTTAACCAGATCCAGCTATAGCAGTGAGACAGACCAATCAATAAAAGAAAAATCATTCAGCATTCAAGTGAAAATTGAAGTCGTTGTCAACCAATGCCTGTCCAGGAAGTATTTTGAAGTTACCTTTGAGAAAACTTTTGTTGCTCGTTCTAAAGCAAACATCGCTAGCTCTCGTCCTCCCCTAGTCTCCATAAAATCAACATAACGTATCCAGAACTCAGGATAGTTGGCACAGGATATCAAGCATCTCTCATACAGTTTTAGGGCCTGTAGCAGAATAGTTTACAATTTTGGAGCAAAATCAAGCAGGAATCCCCAATATCTTCAGGGAACACTAAAGCATACCCAATCAAAATCGTCTTGCTTTTCAATGAAGTCGAGATAATCATGCCAGTTCTTCAGCTCATCGTTGTCAAGAGGAGTTGCCTGGAAATATCGTCTCTGGATGTTTGATTCAAAACTTTTAATTTTTTCCTCTAGTTGACACGCTTTCTGGTATAGCTGATCTCCACAGTATCTGTACCTATACAGTGCTTTCAATCTGACTGAACCGTCACTAGGATCCTGGAGGTCCTTAACAACTTGAGCAATTTCGTTATTTGATAACACAACTGTTGCATCAGACAGCTCCTTTAGTTGTACTTCACAGCTGTCATCACTGAGATGTAGAATCTCTTCTTCTAAATTGGTTACAAGCTTCTTAAAGCTGGATAATTAACAAGGCATACGAACTCTTTAGGATTCACGAATGATATGTTTTGAATATGAAGCAGAGAAGATACAATCAAACAGAATGTGGCAAGAGGCAGCAGGTGCTGACCTAACACATAGAACTATTCCATTAAATAGAAATGTTCACCTTTTGCCATACCATGAACCAGCTCAGGTTATGTTAAGGCCTCAAGGACAGTGTTTTTGGTAATGTACTAAAACTGTGTATCCATTTTTCAGAAAATAAACTTTTATTAATATAGGAGACCATGTAAATTTTTTACTGTCCTAAAGGGGTGTTTTGAAAATAACGAATCAGGAAATAATGAGAAAATTCAAAATAGAAGCTGAAACCAAGACAAATACTCGATGTACTAATAGAGAAAGTAAAGCAAGACGTACTTCTCGTAGTACTTATGCAACTTCTTTGTGGGGAACCGTAGAGCCTGTACATAAACTAGAGTGAGGAAGCCCCACTTCTCTTGAGAGAACTCAAAGGACATGTACTTGTCCCATAAGACATGACAGAAGTAGTCCTTCCCAACAAGGGAGATTCCTTTGGTAAACAACCTGTCAAAAGTTTAAAAGAGTATACTGATTATTTGGATTACTATTTATGATCTCACTAAACATGAATGTAACTTACAATTGAATTCACTTTGTATGAAAATAAAAGGTGGAATATGAACAGGTAAAAAGAAAAAGAAACTAAGTCTAATTATATTCTATACAAAGTTGTGACTCAACCAATCCTCCATGATGTTGCAGTTCAGTATTTAGAAGTGTTATGTGATGCAGGGATGCTACTTCTGTCTATGTGCAAAACATAGATGGTTCCGGATGTGTTGACAGCCAGTATATAAATAATTAACTGGGATGAACCCTCTGAAACGGATACAGATTACTCATATACCGGACCCTACTAGTTTAGGATAGAGACTTAGCTGAAGTAATTGAATGTGATGCAACGATGCACTCATATAGCTACTTCAGTAGTGAATTCCACTGTTTCATTGTCTTTTCGCTTGAAAATATTTCTCAGATGTTAACATTTTCATCATTATAGTTAACAACTAATATGGCAGGTAAGGCTGGTCTCTTTTTCAAGAAACTTACGGAAGCATAATTTCCAAGAATTTACCTACGAATATCAAATGGATCCTCGAACGAACTCACAGCAAAGGTACAATAGTCAACCCACAGTCCAACAGAAAATGGTGTTGACTCCACAGCTCTCTCAAAGATTTCAACAGCCTTTTCAGCATTACATAGCCGTGCCTCGTGATAAGCATATCTTTTCCAATGCCAGTGACATAGTGGAAACTTAGATAAAAAGGAGTCAAAAGCCAAACAAATTGTATTGCTATCATCCTGCAGTATTTGGAACAATTACTCGTGTTGAGCACACAGTGCAAAAATATAAGAATGAGAAGAATCATGTGAAATTGCATGTAGTGCGTTTCACTAATAAGATAGAAAGGGCTTTTCTCAATTGTTTGTCCTAATAGTCAGAGGTGGCCTTGCTTCCTTTTTAAAAGCAAGAATGTTTACATAAAAAAGAATTTAATTGATAGAATAGAGGAAGACTAATGTGCAGCTGATGCTCATATTGATAAAATGATTTGAACAGATCATTGTAAATTGTAAAAACAGGGATTTTGCCCCATTTATCTAATGCTGAATCGACGACCTATTCTAAGTAAGAAGAGCTCTTTGGATTTTAAAAAAACAAAAAACTTGCTGACAAGTACATTTTATTTTTTTATTATTATTATTTTTTTTGATGACAAGGGAAACCCGCAGCCGCTATCCTTTGGGTGCGCCCAGGGTAAAACCCCCGCTCCTATGCAATAGCTCGCAAACCACATAGGGGGAAGAGTCACTTTGATTAATTCTGTTTTAGACTCTTTGCCAACTTATGTGATGTCACTTTTTCCCATTCCCGGCAAGGTAGTCAAAGCTTTAGATTCATTGAGGAGAAACTTCCTTTGGCAAGGTAACAAGATTGAGAAGAGCTACAACTTAGTTAAATGGATGGCGGTTCAACAGAGCAAAAGATGTGGGGGTTTGGGAGTAAGAAATCTAAAGATACACAACAACAGTTTACTTACCAAATGGTTGTGGAGATACAATTTGGAAGATCAAGCTCTATGGAAGGAACTCATTCAACACAAGTATGGTCAGGAAGATCAATGGTGTTCA
>JAJOOS010005690.1:0-21200 GCA_029582725.1 Solanum chiquidenum
ATTAATTCAATCATAATTCATCGTAAATAAATCATTTAAAACGTTTTTGGAAAGAACTTATAAGATTAAAGTCAAACCCTAACTTTTGGGAATGCACTAGTATTGCAATTGAATTTGGAGGAACTCCTTGGATGGAAATTATCCAAGGATGAAGGAATACCATACCTTAGTTATGATTCCTCAAAGAAATTGAGTGAAATAGCCTTGATTCTTCAAACCCTAGCTCCAGTTTTACTCTTCTTCTTCCTTGAGTTCTAGAGAGAGAAATTTTGTGTAGAAAATGAACTTCGGGGTTTTATTTGTGTTTTTGGAAAATATGAAGTAATTAGGTACATTTTAACTTAAAAAGCCTTATATATGTGTATAAAAACCATGTAAAACGATTTCACTTTGATGTGGCTTACAAAGAAACTTCCCAAAATACCCCTCTCATTTAAGTCACCTGGCCAGGGACCGCGAGGGACCCCAGGAGCCGTGGTCCCATCCGTGATGTTGAGGCAGTGTGTTGGAACTTTGTGACTTTAGTCCACAAGCCCAAGGCAATCCCACGAGGGGCTCCACGAGCCATGGAGCTATCCACGAGTCATGGTCCCTCTCGTGGACCTTGAGGTAGTGGCTTGGCCACTTGCTTTCCATCCTCACACACTCAACTCTTCTCCACGAGCCTTCCCACGAGCGGTGGTCTTTACCACGAACCGTGAAGGGCTCGTGAATGAGAGCTTGTTTTGGGCAGTTCTTGGGAGTTCACTACCTAGGCTACCACGGACCACACCATGATCTATGGTCCCTACCACGAGTCGTGGGGGTGGTCGTGGTCACTAGGGCAGTGTCTAGGGGAGGGTGGACTAGCTAGGTCCCCTCCATTGGCCCTAGTCCACCTCCTTGACTCCAACCCTCTTTATAGACTCTAGTTTAGCCAAAGAACTTTACAGGGTGTTACAATATCTCCCTCTTGGGGACATTCATCCTCGAATGACGATCTAGACACCTTATGAAAGGAAAGACTCAATACTAGCAGCCTATCATGCATGCAACATAAAAACAATGCACAATTTAGAGGAGGAAAAACATCAACTCCATTTCAACATAACCCAATGCAACACAAGAAAGTAGGAACTACATCTACCAACCCATTATGCATGAAAAAATTTACATATATCATAATCACAGGAGGAGCTGCCTTCTCCATCTAAAAGCATGCTCAACACAACATCATGGAGCCATTATGCAATAGAAAAAAATAATTTAGTTCTAAGTAGTCGTAGCTAAAGAAATTAATGATTAAAAACATTTTTTATCAAAGAGGAGACACAAAAGTGTCAAATATAAATTTGGGGTTTTTGTCACAAGTAAGTAAAAACAACAAAAACAACAAGAAAATTAAGTATGGGAAAGAGTTCTTGGGGTGTGACCGCAATACAAATTGACATAAATGGTTGGGTACATGCTTTCTATAGGAAATTTGTAAGATAATAGTGCTAGGCTAAGCTTTAGATGAAAATAAGTTCCATCTTGGGCAACTTACCCCGTTTCAAATGTGTTTCTCTCGGACACCCATTTGCCGCATGAAGACCAGCCTACGCCTTACCCCACTCATTCTCTCGAGCTGAGTGTTTAGATATGGGACTAGGGCTGACCCTCTCAGGCTGAACCTCATGTCGACCCACTCCTTAGGCCATCAGTCTACTGGTTTTGGTTTCGCGACCTCCCTCTCGGGCAAGACAAAAACACATGCGTGGCTTTGTATTTGCAACTACAAACCTATTAAATTAAACCACACCTATTAGGTGAAATCACCATTAAAATACATCTAACCTGTCAGCAAGCAAGACCAAACAATAATATCAACACATATTTGGTAAATCACACCCCAAGAATGGGGGTTTTTAGCCACACATCAAGAGATAGAAATTTATACCTTCAATGATGTTGAAATCAAATGGATATAGAGAAATAAGTCTTGATTTGAGCAAAGAAGGAAGAATCCAAGAGACCCACTTCCAAATTAAAGGAGGTTAAACCATTTTTTTCTTCAAGTCTTCAAATCCTTACAAACTTGAGAGTACAATAAAAATAGTACTAAAAATTATACTGTCTAAAATTTGATACTAAAATTGTAATGCTAAAACTCATTAATAAGATATAACTCTCAAAGAGTATTTATAGTTTTCAAAAATATGTGTTGCGACGGATCGTTCGGCGACATTAGTCGAAATCACCGATCAACTTGGTGATTGGCCTTTTTGTATAGTTCATCGCCGTATTGCATCATCCTTCGACATCGTCATGCTCTGGGTCATTGGGCGACATAGTACTGCTTCACGGACCTTCTCGCAGATGCGCCGACTGCTCCCTTTTTCTGCCGACTTGATCCTTTCCTTCAGGGCTCAGCACACTCGAACAAAAAGTGAAGTGAGACCCTTCGGCGATTCGCCAAGTGAACTCGGCGATCCTCATGCCTTTATTTTCTTGTTCTTTTCAGTCTTTTCGTTCCCTTTTAAGAAGTAGCGTCCATGCTTTCCATCAAACTTTAAATACCTGAAAGTTAAAGGTTTTCATCAGATATTGAGATAAAATAAGCATTTGAGGACACAATTCCTATTAAAATAAAGCCCTAAATGAGTCCAATCTGTGGACTCATCAACACCCCCAACTTAAATTTTTGTTTGTCCTCAAGTAAACTCAAGTTTAGTCATTCAAAAAGGAGGTATCTCAAACAGTGCTACACAAAACTCAATCATTAATTCACACAACAAAACTTCAAACTACTTATGCGGAGATTCAATTGTGTACTCAAAGATTCAAGTTGTGACACACCATTACCAAAGATTCTCATGCTCGCAATACTCTCTACTAATGCAAGTTCAAGCTCAACAAAAGTGTCTAAATGCCCTCACTCAAAGAATGATTCCACATTCACACACAGGATCTAATCAATTTTTGCCTAATGCATTAGCCTAGAATGTGACAATGGTCCCCGAACTATTATTCTGGGTCGCATTTTGTTCATTTACCCCGACTTCTTCAGTGCTGTTAACCGCAACCATTCTGTCCACTTCATGGCCCACCAAAAAGGAGTCTATAGACGTGTAGAATCCACGTTTCCACGAAGGAATAGTGGGGTCAATGGGGTTCCTCCTGCTAGCACTTTCTTTCTTACTCTCTTTTCTTTCTTTGGCCAGTCTGGCTATCTTCTCATCTCTTTTAATATCTCATGCACTTACATGTCGGGGTGCCATGTCCCTTCTTGCAACTTTTGGTCTAGCCATTTCTGCAAACCACTTAGAGATAATGTTTGAACACATTTGACAAAAAAAATATGGATTTTATTTGCAGAAAGATGAAATAATCCATTTGGCGTGCCGCCGAATACACTCGGTGAGCCACATACAATCCGTCGAAGGTCATAGTGCCAAAGGAGTTAGGGGTGCAGACGAAGGGCGATTAAGGTGTCATTCAGTGACTCGCCGAGTGCGCTTGGGATCCTTTGATTCTCGCCAAAAGTTACAGCAGCCACAATAAATAAAACATGATATTAAATGCGAGCTAGGGTACTTAGGCGAATTGCAGAGTGATTCGGCTAGCTCGTCACAGCTCGCCGAATAACCCATCATGCCTACTTCAGACCCAACTTTAGAAATCGGCCCCGCAACTGCCAGAAAACATTATTTAAGCACGTAAGGCACAAATTCTTCAAAGACCTGCAATAATTTTTACACACCCATATCAACACAATTTCAAATTAACGCACGATCTAGTGGGATTCTACAAGTTACTCAGTAAGTATTGAATCGTAATTGGTAATATATGCAATCCCATCAACTCGGAGACTCAAGAATGATTTTCAATCATTTCAACATTATGGAAATGAGGAATTTGTTTGATCAAATAACTGAGGGGTTCGAATACCAACCTATGATGTCGAATTAGATATTGCTGACGTGCTAGGCAGCAACGCAATCCAAATATGAGCACAATTTGATACTTAAAATACTCTAAGAGTGCAAGAAATGTAACTACTAGGATGCGAGTGTGAGTTTGTGAAAAGGACAAAGTGAAAGAAAGTGAATGAAATAGAACTTTTGAACTTGTGGCTTGTGACTGTCCAGTTTCTTCTCATTCGGCGATGTCAGTCGGTGTCGCCCAATCACTTGACGAAGCGCTGAATATGTGATTGTCTCACCAGATATAACAGAGTTTTCAGTTCAAATGGGTATTGCATCGGCAAACTTCGGCGAGATCGCTAACTGGGTTGGTGATGCGCTGAAGAAATTCACACTTTGCCGAGTTTTACAGACCGAATCCTCCATACAACTTTTCAAGCACTTTCCTCACTCAATCTGCATAAATAACACATTATTATTTTATTGAGTTAACAAAAGCAAGTAAAGGGTTTTGGGTTGCCTTCCAAACAGTGCGTTAGTTAACGTCGTGGCACGACGCAAGTCAACCTTCAAACGCTCGTGGGGAGGCACATATCTATCCTTCTTCCCATCCTTCCAGTTTGGATTCTGATCCCTCCATTCGCGGTCTCAATTTTTCCATCCTTCGTCTCTAGACCAACCTTGGTTACCACCCTGCCTTGGGTAGTTTGAAACTGGCCTTGGTTTGCTAGAAAGTTTACTTCCTCGCTATACATAGCTTCAAACTTCATCTCTTTAGGATTCGTGCTTCAAACCCCCACTTCATTGACACCACAAGTACCAGCCCCCATGACATTCTTAAATAAAATATCAAGTTGTGTCATAATCTTAGCCATGTTTTGGTCTATCTCATTGTCCTTTTCAATATGTTTCTTAGATAGCTGGAAGGTGACAGGGGAGACCTGGTGCTCACAGGTGTACCACGCTCTGTTGATGGTTGTCATGCCATCTAAAAGCTGTGCTACCACTATGTACGGCTGCTGCATTAAACCTCCTGGTGAGAGTTAGTTAGCGACACCCTTGTTTACCGAGTCTAGACTGTGGTAGAAGTATTGAAGGAGCATATTAACAGAAAGACCATGGGTCGGGCATTGTAGCACCAATTTTTAAATTGAAGCCATGTTTCGTACAGAGGCCCTCCATTCAGATCCTTGTAACTTTGGATGCTATCCCGAATAGTCATCATCTTTGAGGGAGGGAAGAATTGTACATTAAATGCAGTGACCAGCTCCTCCCATGAAGTGATTGAATTTCGTGGTAATTCAGCTAACCACTTGCTAGCTTCCCCCATTAGAGAAAATGGGAATAATCGCAGCCTGACTGACTCTTGAGAGATGTTCTTGAAAGAGAATGGCCCACCAACGTCTACAAAGTTTTGGAGATGTGCATAGGAATCCTCATGAGCTAATCCACTGAAGAGTCCTTTAAGTTGCAAGAGCTGCAACATAGTGCTCGTTATATGAAACACTACATTCCCCTTGGCTGGGGTAAGTGGATGGCTCCAACGCCCCCCATGAGATGAGGGTCATTGACGTTTGTCTCTTGGACATCGTTGAGGTTACCAATGTCATCTTGGTGGCCCACCTGGCTACCATTACTGCCATTTACACTCATGCTTTCTGAAATGTTTACACAAATACTTAAAAAAAAAAACTGAAAATTAGGTAACTGGACTACAACTAAGAAGAACGAAAATTCAACCAATCTAAAAATTCTCTAGTAACACCACTCCCCGGCAACGACGCCATTTTGATGCTTATCGTGACCAACGACACTAACTACGGTTCAAGTATCTATGATCATCGATAATATAGTAACCCAACTAAGGGTTGGGGTCGTGTCCCAAGGGAGCGGTTTTTGAGAATTAATAGAAAAATAAAATCTAGTTCTAACTAGTCGTAGCTAAAGAAATTAACGATTAAAAACATTGTAAATCCAAAGGGGGAAATAAAAGTGTCAAATATCAATTTGGGGATTTTGTCACAAGTAAGTAAAAACAACAAAAATAACAAGAAAATCAAGTATGGGGAAGAGTTCTTGGGGTGTGACCGCAATACAAGTTGAGATAAATGGTTGGGTACATGCTTTCGATAGGAAATTTGCAAGATAATAGTGACTAGGCTATGCTTTAGATGGAAATAAGTTCCCTCTCGGGCAACTTAACCCATTTCAAATTCGTTCCTTTCGAAAACCCATTTTGCCGCATTAAGACCAGCCTACGCCTTACCCCACTCACTCTCTCGAGCTGAGTGTTAGGATATGGGACTAGGGATGACCCTCTCGAGCTGAACCTGATGTCTACCCACTCCTTTGGCCATCAGTCTAGTGGTCTTGGTTTTGCGACCTCCCTCTCGGGCAAGCCGAAAACACATTGGTGGATTTGTATTTGCAACTACAAAGCCATTAAATTAAACCACAACCATTGGGTGAAATCACCATTAAAAAACATCTAACCTATCAGCAAGCAAGACCAAACAATAATATCAACACATTTTATCTAAATCACACCCCAAGAATGGGGATTTTTAGCCACACATCAAGCGATAGAAATTTATACCTTCAATGATGTTGAAATTAAATGGGTATAGAGAAATAAGTCTTGATTTGAGCAAAGAAGGAAGAATCCAAGAGACCCACTTCCAAACTGAAGGAGGTGAAACCCTTTTTTTCTTCAAGTCTTTAAACCCTTACAAACTTGAAAGTAAAATAAAAATAGTACTAAAAATTATATTGTCTAAAATTTGGTACTAAAATTGTAATGGTAAAACTCATTACTAAGCCATAACTCTAAACGAGTATTTACAGTTTTCAAAAATATGTGTTGCGGTGGATCGTTCGGCGACATTAGTCGGAATCGCCGATCAACTCGGTGATTCGCCTTTTGGTATAGTTCATCGCCATTTTGCATCATCCTTTGGCATCTTCGTGCTCTGGGTCATTGGGCGACATAGTAATGCTTCCCGGACCTTCTCGGCAATGCGCCGACTGCTCCCTTTTTCCGCCGACTTGATTTTTTCCTTTAGGGCTCAGCACACTCAAACAAAAAGTGAAGGGACACCCTTCGGCGATTCTCCAAGTGAACTCGGTGATCCTCAGGCCTTCATTTTCTTGTTCTTTTTAGTCTTTTCATTCCTTTTTGCGAAGTTGCATCCATGCTTTCCTTCAAACTTCAAATACCTGAACCTTAAAGGTTTTGATCATATATTGAGATAAAATAAGCATTTGAGGAAACAATTTCTATTAAAATATAGCCCTTAATGAGTCCAATCTGTGGACTCATCAGAATACCAGGTAAATCATCGGGGAAAACTTCTGAAACTCATTCACTACCGGAACCAACTCTTGAGAAGGGGCTTCGGACTTACCCTAACAAAATGGTAAATACACCCCTTGGAAATCATCTTCCTAGCATTAAGGTAAGAAACAAATTGACCTCTAGGGATATAATTTTCCCCCTTCCATCCTAAAATAGGCTCATTTGGAAATTGAAATCTAACCACCCGAGTCCTACAATCTATAGAGGCATAACATGCATGCAACAAATCCATACCCAAAATCACATCAAAATCTTACATGTGTAACTCCACTAAATCCACCAAAGTGACTTTAAGAGACAAAGAGTTGGGACAACTTCTATAAATCCTCTTAGCCACTACCGAGTCACCAACTGGGTTAGAGACCGAAAAAGGTTCTATTAACACTTTGGGGAGTATTTCAAACTTCATGGCCACAAAAGGTATCCCAAAGGGCAAAGTTGCATCGAGATCTAAAAAATAATATACATCAATAGAAAAGACTTGTAACATACCAGTCACTACATTCGGAGAGCTCTCTTGGTCACCTTGGGATTGGAGAGCATAAAATCAGTTTTACTTTTGAGCATTGGAGTTTGAACCGCTTGGAGGACCTTGGTTGTCCACGTTTGCCTTTGCCACTATTGTTGGATAATCTCTCATTTTGTGGCCATTCTTTCCAAAACCATAGCACCCATCCAAACCAACTAGGCATTTGCCCTCATGTTTTCTACCACACTTTGCACAATTAGGCCTAGCAACATACGAACCACCATTATTGCCTCCTTGAGGTTTAGGGTTGGAACCCCTATCTTATTGACCCTTGGGGGAGCACTAGAGGAGGCTCGGTTGGAGAACCTTTGTTTGAACATTTGTCGACCTTGTCCATCGAACTTAGCATTGGAGAAATTCCCATCACCGGTTCTAGCTCTTTTCACCTCCCTATTGTTGCCTTGGAGTTTCTCATCTTCCATTTGTTGGGCATACACCAAAAGACGTGAGATATCCATATCATGGAGGAGCATTGTTGTACAACATTATTTTCTTACCACCTTGGACACACCCGTCAAGTACCTACTCATCATATCCCTCGGATCCGCTACCATACCCGGAGCATACTTGGACAATTGAGTAAAATTTAGAGAATATTCTTGTACACTTATACCTCCTTGATTAAGGTTTATGAATTCTTCCACCTTAGCTTCCCTCATCTATCGGGGAAAGAACATATCAAGGAACACCGATTTTAACAGTTCCCAATCTATTGGGCCCACTCCTACCAACCTATTATTCTTCCATTGAGTATGCCACACTTGAGCAACACTCTTCAAATGATAAGTGGCTAGCTCCGCTTTCTCTACCAAAGTCACACCCATGGCATAAATTGTCTTATAAACCTCTTCAAAAAATTCTTGAGGATCCACTCCTACTTTGGAACCAAGAAACACGAGAGGGTTCATTCTAGAAAAATACCTCAATCTAGAAGCCGCAGAATTAGGATTCACATGTGTCCCAACATCCCTTGTTTGGACTTGAGTAGTCAAATCTTGAACTTGAGTCGTTATAGCTTAGGCCAACATTTGAAAAGCCGACCTAACCTCCTCATTTGACATAGTTGAATGGTCAATCGAAGCTTGGTTAGCTTGAGGAGCTTGATTACCTTGAGGAACTCCTTGATGCACATTCTCCTCTTCCACCCTTCTTGAGTTAGCCCTTCATGTAATAATTTCTTGAAGATATAAGAGAGGGACTTTTATAGTGTTAAACTCTAAGGCACGACTTAAGATTAATGAAACAAGTGAAGTTTCCTAACATCTTATAGCCTCTCATTCATAAATGTGGAACGCTTCACACTGATGAACAAGACTCTACTAGACGTGGCTTATAAGACATCATCCAAGAATTATTTTAAACATTTTGCTCTGATTACCAAGTTTGTCACGACCCAAGGGTATCCCCTAGATGTAAGATGGCGTACTTGACCTAGAAGGGCTCTCATAATAGCCCTTATCATATCATGACATAAAGTATTAGAACAATAAGAGTAAAAATGCATTTAAGTCAAAATGTCTTTATAAAAGATAAGTGCAAGTCTAATTTCTCTCATTAGCCATCTATTACAATTCATGAGTCAAAATAGGGTCACAGCCCCAACAACATAATCCGAAAATAGAAAAGTACTAAAGAGAAGCCCAAAATGAAATGTCCCATCCTCGAATCATGAGGACTCACCACAAGCAGGGAGAATAGTCAATCCGAGCTTGAAACAAAGGATGATCGCCTTAAGAACCGAAACCTACACTTTGGAGAAAATGTAGAATATATGGGTTAGTACAAAAATGCTCTAAGTATGATAGCCATGCAAGAAATCATTGAAGACATGGTAAAAGGACATTTTTGTTGAAAACCATGCATTTTACCAAGTTTAAACTCATCATGCATACATTGGAAAAGTGTAAGTCATAAACCATATTACAATGCATAAATCATCACCTCATAATGGCAACATATTATAAGTACCCTCAAAGTCTACTTGTGCAATGCATGAGTAAGATCCCATACTCCTACCCACACTAAGTAAATCTTCTTGAGTAGCTATGGTTCATAATTCATATTCTTGTTCATATTAGCATGTTAGGGAATAAGCCTCAACCGACATAGACAGTGTGAGCGAAACATGGAATTCGGTGTCTACCAAAAAGGGGTGTCCTACTTGCCTAAAGTAGAACCATACTCTTAGCTTAGGTTGATCCACTAGCTAAATGCCTATGCGGGCACATAGTTATGTGATAAGAGGATTGATACTAGAAACCCAACCTCAACTAACGAAAGAGCTTCCATCCCAAGAGATTGCTATTAGGAAAACCCAACCTCAACTAACGGAAGTGCTCCCAGCTCATATCAATATTCACTCGGTGCTAAGCATTTATTCCCAAAATCAACATATTAAGTCTTGACTTAAGTTCATAATCATGGAAGAATGTCTTGACTATCAATCCAACATAATCATACTATATCTCCTAGATTAATTAGGTGACACTAGTCTTCCAACCTTAGAATCATCATATGTGACAAACCTTTCACATCATATCATATTCATACATAAATGTGTTCATGAGGATAACAACCCAACATAACAACAACTACATCATGGTCATATTCACTTTACTCTCAAAGTGTTCTTATAGCCCTTACACAACCCTCATAATCCTGCATAATTTACATATCTTGCCTTTTAAAGCCACAAGCCATCAACACCTCCCCAATTAATACAATAGACATGAATGATAGAATAATTCAAGTAACCTAACTATAACAAGTATAATCTCATATCATCCTATAAGATTGAAGTCAAACCCTAACTTTGGGGAATTCACTAGTTTTGAATATGAATTTGGAGGGACTCCTTAGATGGAAATTATCCAAGGATGAAGGACTACCATACCTTAGGTATGATTCCTCATAGAAATTGAGTAAAATAGCCTTGATTTTTCAAGCCTTAGCTCCACTTTTAATCTTCTTCTTCCTTGAGTTCTATAGAGAGAAATTTTGTGTAGAGGATGAACTTTAGGGTGTTGATTTGGGTTTTTGGAAAATATGAAGTAATTAGGTGTATTTTGAATTAAAAAGTCTTATATAGTTGTATAAAAACCATGTAAAACGACTTCACTTTGATGGGGCTTACAAAGGAACTTCCCAAAATACCCTCTCATTTAAGTCACCTGCCCAGGGACAACGAAGGACCCCACAAGCCATGGTGATGACCACGAGGCGTGGTCCCATCCATGGTCTTGAGGTACTGGCTTTGCACTTTTTGCCTTTAGCCCACAAGCCTAAGGCAATCCCATGAGGGGATTCATGAGTCGTGGAGCTATCCACGAGCCGTAGAGCTAGCCACGAGCTGTGGTCCTTCTCGTGTACCTTGAGGCAGTTCCTAGACCACTTACTTCCCTCCCTCACACACTCAACTCTTCTCCATGATCCTTCCTATGAGATGTGGTATTCACCACGAACCGTGAAGTAGCTTGTGAAAGAGAGCCTATTTTGGGAAGTTCTTGGGAGTTCACTGCCTAGGTTACCACGGATCACACCATGATCTGTGGTCCGACCCACGAGTCGTGGGGGTGGTCATGGTCACTAGGGCAGTGTCTAGGGGAGGGTGGACTTCCTAGGTCCCCTCCCTTGACCCTAGTCGACCTCCTTGACTCCAACCCTCTCTATAGGCTCTAGTTTAGTAGCCTAAGAACTTTCCGAGGTGTTACATAACTGTCCTATACTTTTCCGGGGAATAGAAACTAGTACTAAGTGGATCCACTAGTCTATGCTAAAATGATTAAGGAATCATCTAAAAAGCATGACCTTTTCTAACCAGTTGGCTACATGGTTTTTGAAGACTTTGAGTTATGTGAACTCGTCCCAATATCAACGCTTAATGCTACTCCCAAAATGTAACTAGCTTATATGTTTAAAAACATAACTCTTTCTATGGTTTGAGATTATTACTCAAAAATATTTCTCTTAAATATGATTGTACTAAAACTGCTCATGAAAACTCTTTTGGAAATCGGTGTTTCCTCTCATCTTAAATGTGGATTTTTTTATTCTTGGGAATACTTAGTTCCCATATATCATTTTAAAAAAATGAACTCATATTACTCAAACTCAAATTCTCAAATGTTAAAACAAGTTTTAAAAAATTTGTAAAAGACTTTTATGAATTCAAGGTTATGATTCACGTTGTGAATTATTTCTAAATATTTAGAAGTAGTTTAGAGTAGTTTGAATCAATAGGGAATGAAGGAACACTTTATAAGAATTTAGACGGGTAAAACAACGGAAAAAGGCTGGGCCAAGTGACCCTGGCGCACTCCTGGCGCGGGGGCCAGCCCCTGAACTTAAGAGACAAGCTTCTGGAGCACTGATGGTGCGCCACCAAAGACCTTCTGGCGCATCGAGGGTGCGCCCCCCAGACCTTCTAGCGCATCAGGGGAGCGTCACCCTAAACCTTCTGGTGCATCAGCGGAGCGTCATCACAAACCTTCTAGTGCATCGGGGGCGCGCCGCCACTGCCTCTCCCCAGAACTTCCCGATGAAATTTTCTTCTCGTTTTCTGACCCTAATTCGTGTAGAATCAATTTCTTTTCTAAAGTTTTCCTTAGATTCAATTATCCAATACACGTATAGGAGAATCTACTAAAAACAATCTCAAATCACTAAATTTTATCATAAGAACTCATCAAAACCTTAAAAATCAAGATTACGAATGAAACTTCATGAAAACTTATCAAGAACTCAAACACTTCAACTTTCAAGAATGAAATCACACTGAAAATAACATGGTTGACGTGTGGGTGATGATCCCAACACTATGAGAACTCACATACGTCTTAGGGATCAAACCCTTGGAAAAATCCACAACAAAACCTCAAGAACTTGACGAAACCTTGACCTTTTCACCTCTTTTCTCCTCTTTTCTCTTCTTGAACTCTTTTCTAAAACCCTAGAGTGAATAATGATAGTGAAAATTGAATCAAATCACTTTAGACCCCTAATTAATTACTAAAAACGAATTAAATGTGATAGGGAAAGGAAAAGACCAAAATACACCTCTTAAATTCGAGTAATTTTCCTTAAATAGACAGCCCGACTTCAAACAGTCATATCTCCCTCACACAAGCTCAAAAATTAGCTAACTCGGTGGCGTTGGAAATAGGATTTAAAGACCTTTCATTTGATATCTTATGTGCTACCAAATTCATCCTGTACTGAAATTTATGGTCGTTTGAAGATGACTCAAAACTCATACTTAGCATAACTTGCAAAATTTCAGATTTTGCTATTTCCAATTTAGTTCTTTCAAAGTTTAGCTCCTTCAAATAGAGAGGTGTTACGATATCTCCTCCCCTCCCCTGGGAAAATTCATCCTCGAATGAGATTACTCTAAGTAGACTAAGGGTGGTAACATCTAACACCCAGCTCAAACACTCAATATGCAAAGTAACACAACATTTCAACTTAAAATAAATCCCAAGAAAAGGATTAGTACCTTAATTTGGAATTTCTCTGGACTCGAAGGGATATGGATATCTATTCTTCATATCCTCATCTACTTCCCAAGTAGCTTTCTAAAAAAATTGATTCCTCCACAGAACTTTGACTACTGCAGTCTCTTTGGTTCTCAACTTGCGAACCTGGCGATCTAAAAGGTGAATAGGAATCTCCTAATAAGATAAGCTATCCTTAATACCAATATTTTCGGTAGGTATGATAAGTGAAGGATATCCCATACACTTATTCAACATTGAAATGTGGAATGCTGGATGGACGGTTGTTAAATCTTGCGAAAGGTCCAACTCATAAGCCACGTTACCGATCCTTTTGGATATTTTGTAAGGACCAAAATACCAGGGACTAAGTTTCCCCTTCTTAGCAAATCTCATAACACCCTTCATGGGTTAAACCTTTAAATAAACCCAATCATCTACTCAAACTCTAAGTCTCTTCTCCTAACATCTGTATAGGATTTCTGACGACTTTGTGCTGATTTCAACCTCTCTTGAATAATATTCACTTTCTCCATAGCTTGATGAACCAAGTCTGGTCCTATCAACCCATATTTACCAACCTCAAACCAACCAATAGGAGATGTACATCTTCTTCCATAAAGAGCCTCATAAGGAGCCATCTAGATGTCAGAGTGATAACTATTGTTGTAAGCAAACTCTATGAGAGGTAAGTGATCATACCAATTCCCTTTTAAATCGATCATACACGCCCTCAACATATTCTCTAAAGTATGAATTTTTCTCTCTACTTGACCATCTTTCTATGGATGAAAAGTAGTACTCAATTTTACCTTGGAACCCAAACCTTTCTGGAAAGACGTCCAAATTTGTGCGGTGAATTGCGCACCTATATCTTAAATTATGGATATCGGAACTCCATGAAGTCTGACTGCCTCTTGAATATATAACTTAGCATAATCCTCTGCTGAAAAATTAGTCTTTACCGGCAATAAAATGGCTGATTTAGTCATTCGATCTACAATCACCCAAATCGAATCATGCTGCCTGCTAGACCATGGTAAGCCTGTAATGAAATCCATATTGATCAACTCCCACTTCCATTCCAGAAGATCTATGTTCTGAACCATACAACTGGACGTCTAGTGCTTTACCTTGACTTGTTGGAAATATAGACATTTGACAATGAATTCTACGATACTCTTCTTCATACTACTCCACCAATATACTTCTCTCAAATCACGATACATCTTTGTGGAACCCGGATGGATAGAATATCTTGAGCTATGAGCTTCCTCATGATCCTCTGTTTGAGTTTATCCACCCTTGGCACACATAATCTACCTTGATAACTCAATACACCATCTCCCCCTTGTTCAAAAAGCCGTCACTTTTTCCGTATGAATATTTGCCTTCAATTCAAGAAAAATAGTATCTTGGTCGTGTTTGTCTTTCACTTCAGACACTAATGATGATTCAACCCCATTCATCACCATCGCTCCTCCTTCTTTGGAATCCATTTGTTGGACTCCTAATCGTGCAAGTCTATGCATATATTTTGCTAACTCTATCTTGTTTTCCTTAAAATGGGAAGTACTGCCCATAGACAACTTGATCAATGCATCAGCAACAACATTAGCGTTACTTGGGTGATAGAGAATACTCACATCATAATCCTTCAGTAACTTTAACCACCTCCTCTGTCTAAGATTAAGCTCGTTCTTACTAAACACATATTGAATACTCTTCTGATCGGTGAACACATTGACATGAACACCATAAAGATAGTGACGCCATATTTTCAAAGCAAACACTACAACATGCAACTCTAGATCATGGGTTGGGTAATTCCTCTCGTGAATATTAAGCTGTCTTGAGGGATAAGATATAACTTTGCAATTTTGCATTAACACACAACCCAATCCAACTCTGGACACATCAAAATATACCATAAAACTCTGCGTACCTTCTTGTAAGGTCAATACTAGGACAATAGTCAATTGCTTTTTCAATTCCTGAAAGCTTTTCTCACAAGCTTCAGACCATTGAAAGTTCACTGTTTTCTGAGTCAACTTAGTCAATGGGGATGAAATAGATGAAAGCCCCCTCGATGAACCTTCTATAATACCTAGCTAATCCCAAGAAACTCCTAATATTAGTTTGAGACGTGGGCCTAGGCCAATTCTGCATGCCTATATCTTTTGAGTGTCAACTTGAATTCCATCACTAGAAATAATATGGCCTAAGAATGCCATATAATCAAGAAAAAATTCACACTTAGAGAATTTAGCATATAACTCCTTATCATTTAGAGTTTGGAGAACTATTCTGAGAAGACTAGCATGATCTTCCTCATTCCATGAATATATTAGTATGTCATCAATGAATACGATAATAAATATATCTAAATAAGGCTTGAATAATCTGTTCATAAGGTCCATGAATGTTGTAGGGGCATTGTGATATGCTCAAATTACACCTCCCTAAAGAAATATAATCGATCACTATCAAATAAAGAACCCAACTTGTAGGTTGGGGTCGATCCCATGAGGAATGTGGTTCATACTTAAACTTAACTCACTATTATATCCATTTAGTCAAACTATTTCCGAAACAAGTAATTAAAGGGGGGTTTTGTGTATGCAAATAAGTGATTGTTGTTTAATTAACAAGTAAGCAGGATTCAAACTTTGTTATTATCATGTGAGAGAGAAACTAGGGTGTATGTGTTCCTATAAGCTTTTAACGCGGTAATCCTAATAATAGTAATTATTTTCTAGTGTTTTACATGCAAAGTTGGTAAGATAGATATCCCTAAGTGATTGGTCCTCCAAATAGCGAATTTCACCCCACACCTTGGTCCGGCTACGTGTGGATACTTTAATAACCCTTACCTTTACCTCAGATTAGACATCACATCAATGTATTGCTTAGTTTTCACCCTCGCACCAATTGACATTACACTATTAGATAGTATCCCACTAAATCTCTGTTGATAATTCTTTTCTCATTAACTACCTCCTCGGTTTGGCAAGTAGAAACAAGGCGAGTTCTAACACGTGCACTCGTTAAAAAGATTTCTAAGCGAAAGAATTACAAATACATGCATAAACACTATTCAAGAATTACTTAATTATTATTCATATGTTGTGAATTTTTCATGGTTCCCACAACCCTAGTTGTGGATTTCTCTACTCTTGCTTGAAAGAACACAAATCATGTTTTGGTAAGAAGAATTCATGAACTTACGTTTAGAGTAGAGGAAACCCAAAATCTCCATATGAATTTCAAAGCGAAGATCTTATAAACCGATATCCAGAAATCAAATTGCTAAAGTTTGCAAGTTAACACCAAGAACTAAAAGTAAACAATAATGTTTAACCCCCAAAAACGAGGTTTACATACCCTATTTATAGAAAAAGCATGTCCTAAACAAAAAGGAAACGAAATAAGGAAATATATTTCTGGAACGCGGCTTTGATCGACGACTCGATCTAGGTACCGTGGGTCGACCTAAGGTCCGTTGGTCCCCTCCGTTGGTCAACACTTAGAACTTTTCAACAGATGATTGAACCTTCACTATCAGATCAACAACGACGGACTTGCAGGACATACAGTAGGTTGACCTACGGTCCGTCGGTCCTCTTCCGTGTCTCCACACTTAGGATTTTCATCAGGTACTGTAACTTCAACTCTCTAAACATATTCGACGGATGTGCAGGACGGCCCGTGGGTCGACCTATAGTCTGTAGGTTTCTCCGTAGTTTCACACATAGTTAGACTTCCCTGATGCTCCATCTACGCCTTTCCATTGAAGGACTGTTGAAGGACCTATGGTTCGTGGGTCGTGTTCGTGGGTGGCTCCTTCTGCACAATTTCATATGTCATCTCACTTAACCGCGTCCAAGTCTATTTCCTGCAAACATAACACATAAAACATTATTTCTAATACAAAATGGCTCTAGACATTCACAACTCTTAAGTGAAATGTATCAACAATACCGTAAACTCACAGCATATCAACACCCTCAACTTAAACATGTTGTTTGTCCTCAAGCGACACACTACAACTCTAAACGACACTTGTGTAGACGCAATCATTCAAACACAAGCAATCACATGGCTATCTATTCCCTCAAATCCCTCATTTAGTACAAACATTTTTATATAGACTCAAAAAGCTAACTCATGCGGATCAAGATATAACAAAGATCGACCAACATACACCACAACATACACTTTTCACAATCGCCAAGATACCAACTTTCCGACAATCTAAGTAGTGCCCACACTTCAAACGAAATCCTTTTCACACAATATATATGAATTTTGAGTTTTAGGATTCAATCAACACTGACGCTTAGAAGTGACTTCCAATATAGTTAGTGCTCAATACTATAGGCTTGCCCTTATTTTCACTATATAGACTCTCCAAACTAGTCACTAGGATCACTATAGGAGTTTCTTGGCTTGTAACATAGTCTCAAGGTTAGGTAGGATACATTTGGGTATTGTTTTAGTCACTTTCTTCCCTCCTTGACATTACATTGGCTGTTTACCTCTTTTCTCAACCAATTCTTGACATATTTTTATTTTCCTTTCTTTTCCTTGACTCTTTTGAACACAGATGTGACCTTTGACTTTTTAGCCCATACTTTTTTGCTTTTCTTCTTTTTATCTCTCTATATTTTTTCTTTATTTCTTTTAGCACTTTGGTTAATCATCTTTTGTTTCTTTGTGAAAAGTCATATCTTTTCTTTTCTGTTGCTCTCTTCAACACAAAACTATTTTCATACCCTTTTTCTTTCAGTTTCCTCTTTCATAGCCACCCTCAACTTATGTATTTTGCATGAGTTGAGGTGCAGAATATCCGATGTCGAACCAGGGCAAAGATCAAGGTAACTTTTGAATTAGCCACCCTCAACTTAGGCTTTTGTACTAATTCAAGGTGCACATGTCCAAGGAGGGACCGAGGCCAAAACAATTATTTTAGGGAAGGTGAGTTAGGTGAATTGAAAGAAGTGGTCTATATTAGGCTCAAACATTTGGATCAAGGGGAACATCTATTTCATTTGGTTGGATCACTTTAGGCAATAATGGACTTATCAGAACAAGGTCTATAATCATTTACTAGCTTCTAGCCTAGATTATCTTAGCAGGACCAACGGGGCAAGTTCTAGATTGGCACATACTGTCTGAACATTAAAACTTTTCTCACTCACACTTGACATATTTTTTCATTATCAGATTATGAGATTACCCAGTTCAACTTTCAGCTTAAGCTATGAAGTCAAATCGGTTCTTTAACATGTCATATTAATAGCCAACACATTCAACTCATCAAGCCTATAGATTCTAGCACTTTTCAAGAGTCCCGGACGGGTATCAATTTCTTGTTCATTATGCCATCATGCTTTTTATTCTTCTTCTTACTTCTACACATACAATCCTAAACATGCCGGTTCAACAAAAATTAAAACAGTCTCTTGGGAAAATAGTAAAGAGGCAAGAAAACCAAAGAGAGGATTATGAGTTGGGTTACTCAAACTTCACCCTATCACTCACAATCCATTTTTCCTACCCCAAAAATAATAAGGTGCAATTTCCCTCAATGCACAGAAAGCAAAAATTAAAGCATAGGATGAAGGTGAAGTAAACCTTTGGCGTAAATGCACCGAAGACCTCTCAAGAAGTAGGTAGGTTTGATTTCCCAGAGCCCGCTAGATCAACACTTGGAATGCTCTCAGTAGTGCTACAATCTACTATCCCAACACCCTCAGTAGTTCTCCCATCAACTCTCTCAGCTCCCTCAGTAGTGCTCACACCGCTAGATGGGCCAAAACTGATCTCTCTGGCTCGCTGCTGTCTAAGCTTCTCATACACTATGGATATCCTCAAAGCCACCTCAGTCTGCTGGCACTCCATCTTCCTCAGTTTCTCAGCCTCAATATCACTAGAAGTACGATTGGAATGAGGGCTCTACCCAGCAGAACTAGAAGAATGTAGTGGCGGTATGTCATCATCGAATAGGGCACTCATCACCACATCATCAACCGGTGTCGTAGGGGCAGACTCTAGCTCTGTCTCTGGGGAGCGAGAATTAAAGTGACATCATCTTAGAGGCTCTCTAACTCCTTCTTGATGGTAGTCACATCCACTGTCAAGGCCGACATCTCTACGTCTCGCAATTCAAAGGCATCCAGGTGCTTATGAACAGCCTGGACCTTCTGGTCCATCATATGCTCCATCCGCTACTCAAGACTCACCTCAGACTCTGCTATAGCATGTTGCATCTATGGCCTCACATGCTGAAACAGAGTGGCCATCTATGCCTCTAGCTTATGGACTTGGGCTAGAGGGATGGCGGTGGAACCCGAAGAGTGAGTGGCTCTAGAGGTGCTAGGAACCTTACTAGTGGTCGGCGACAAAGGGGCCTGGGTATCCACTGTAGCGGATAGAGGGGAACTATCATCAACCTGCATTTGTTCCACGTCCGCAATAAGATCATCTCCCAATAGTGGTACCTCGACCTGTAGATCCCTGTGGGGTGCAGCTGCATCGGCATCATCTTTGATCTGACCGATATCTAAAGTCTTGGTTGCCTGAAGCAACCCATCACAATGCCAGACTAGTAAAATAACATCCTTACAAAGCTGGAATATGAGGCATGGGAATAGAAGCGTACTGGTGGCCTTGAAGGGCCTCTCATGAATCACAATAATCAGGATGCGGGTGAATTCTATCTCCAAACATGTAACCATAGTTGCAACCATCACGTCTCTATCCCATGTGACCATATTGTCCGCCTGAGTAGGGTACACACAATTCCACACCAGCAGCCAGAAGAATTTAGCAGCAACAGACCCGGTCGCCTTATTAATACCCAAGCTCGGGGTATGGACCCACTCAGTATGCTCTCCATCCATAGAAATGTGACGTGCTAGCCACCGCAAAAGTGACCTGATCGGCATTCCTCTTAAATTCCCCACTTTGAATGATACCCAGCCTATAGTCAAACTATGATGTATTAATGGGCAGAATATGGTATGGGCCAGAAATAAACCTTCGGAAGGTGCTCTTAGAGATGTCAACAGTGAACCCCCGAACGAGTGTGGCCTCAAGTGGAGGCTGAGCTGCGAGCTTGGACCACTTAGAGATGGACCCTCTGAGGGTAGCCGCATAGGAAGCATAGAACTCCTGAACAATCTCATCGCTATATGACCCCGGGGTACGTGCCATCCACTCACACATATGCCTCCAGAAGAGATCGTGGATGACTGGAGCGGTGTGGAGGCTACATGTAAGAACCCAATTCTCCTCTGTGACTAATCAAGCCATATTATCTTGCTCATTCAGCCTGTGAGCATCCGTGTGAATCTGAAACTGGCCCTCCACACACTGTCCCGGAGATCCATCGGCTATTTAACTTTCACAGGTGTGACTGGATGGCTCGAGACCCAGGGACGTATAGTGAGGAGATTGTGTGAGAATTCTACGCCTCGTATGCAGCCACTCTACGAGGTTCAATTAACAAGCGGTCAAAGCCCCTCTCCGAAGACCCTCTCAATTCCACTATGGTTCGAGGTTGTCCGGTGGACATATCCCCTGCCACCATCAGCCGTTTCCTCTATGGGCCGACCACAGGTCACTCTTGGTCTCTCAACACTTCAGAGTTTGATTACAGATGGGACATCATACGGAGTGGCGCTTTCCAGAGGAACGCTGAGCAGCGAGAGGTTGTTCTTCTATGGTTGGCTAAATACATTGCTGCAGATGGCGAGCGAGAAGAATGGGTGGTTGCACCATGGTTGGGCATTGATACGCTCAAATTACACCTCCTTTCAGAAGCATAAGCGATCGTTATCAAGTAAAGAACCCAACTTGTAGGTTGGGGTCGATCCCACAAGGAAAATGGTTTAGACTTTACTTTTAACTAACAATTATATTCAATTAGTCAAGTT
>JAJOOS010005691.1:0-20216 GCA_029582725.1 Solanum chiquidenum
AAATATTGAATTATTGTAGGATTTTAAACTTTGGTTGTGAACTTTAGAAATCTTGAATTATTGTTGGATTTTAGAATTTTAAGTTGTGAACTGTAGAAATATTGAATTATTGTAGGATTTTAAACTTTAGGTTGTGAACTTTAGAAATCTTGAATTATTGTAGGATTTTAGAAGTTCAGGTTGTGAACTTTAAAAATCTTGAATTATTGTAGGATTTTAGAACTTAAAGGTGTGAACTTTAGAGAACTTGAATTTTTGTATGCTTTTAGAACTTCATAAGGTTGTGAACGTTAGGAATCTTGAATTATTGTAGGATTTTAGAACTTTAAGTTGTGAACTCTAGAGAACTTGATTTTTGTAGGATTTTAGAACTTTAGGTAGTGAAACGTTAGAATTCTTGAATTATTCTAGAATTTTAGAACTTTAAGTTATGAATTTTTGAGAACTTGAATTTTTGTAGGATTTTAAAACTTTGCGTTTTTATAGGATTTTAGAACTTTAGGTTGTGAACTTTACAGAACTTTAATTTTTGTAGGGTTTTAAAACTTTAGGTTGTAAACTTTAGATATCTTGAATTATCGTAGGATTTTAGAAACTTTAGGTTGTGAACTTTAGAAATCTTGAATTATTGTGAAATTTTAGGACTTTAAGTTGTGAACTTTAGAAATCTTGAATTATTGTAGGATTTTAAACTTTAGGTTGTGAACTTTAGAAATCTTGAATTATTGTAGGATTTTAGAACTTTATAAGATTGTAAATGTTAATAATCTTGAATTATTGTAGGATTTTAGAACTTTAGGTTGTGAACATTAGAAATCTTGAATTATTGTAGTATTTTAGAACTTAAAGTTGTAAACTTTAGAGAACTTGAATTTTTGTAGGATTTTAGAACTTTATAAGATTGTGAACGTTAGAAATCTTGAATTATTGTAGGATTTTAGAACTTTAAGTTGTGAACTTTAGAGAACTTGAATTTTTGTAAGATTTTAGAACTTTAGGTTGTGAAACGTTAGAAATCTTGAATTATTGTATAATTTTAGAACTTTAAGTTATGAATTTTAGAAAACTTGATTTTTTGTAGGATTTTAGAACTTTAAGTTGTGAACTTTAGAGAACTTGAATTTTTGTAGGATTTTAGAAATTTAGGTTGTGAACTTTAGAAATCTTGAATTATTTTAGGATTTTGAACTTTAGGTTGTGAACTTTAGAAATCTTGAATTATTGTAAGATTTTAGAACTTTATAAGATTGTAAACGTTAAAAATCTTGAATTATTGTAGGATTTTAGAACTTTAGGTTGTGAACTTGAATTTTTGTACGATTTTAGAACTTTAGGTTGTGAAACGTTAGAAATCTTGAATTATTGTAGAATTTTAGAACTTTAAGTTATGAATTTTAGAGAACTTGAATTTTTGTAGGATTTTAGAACTTTAAGTTGTGAACTTTAGAGAACTTGAATTTTTGTAGGATTTTAGAACTTTAGGTTGTGAACTTTAGAAATCCTGAATTATTTTAGTATTTTAGAACTTTAGGTTGTGAATTTTAGAAATCTTGAATTATTTTAGGATTTTAGAACTTTAGGTTGTGAAACATTAGAAATCTTGAATTGTTGTAGAATTTTAGAACTTTAAGTTATGAATTTTAGAGAACTTGATTTTTTGTAGGATTTTAGAACTTTAAGCTGTGAACTTTAGAGAACATGAATTTTTTTAGGATTTTAGAACTTTAGGTTGTGAATTTTAGAAATCTTGAATTATTTTAGGATTTTATAACTTTAGGTTGTGAACTTTAGAAATCTTGCATTATTTTAGGATTTTAGAACTTTAGGCTGTGAACTTCAGAAATCTTGAATTATCGTATGATTTTAGAATTTATAAAATTGTGAACGTTAGAAATCTTGAATTATTGTAGGATTTTAGAACTTTAAGTTGTGAACTTTAGAGAACTCGAATTTTTGTAGGATTTTAGAACTTTAGGTTGTGAACAATAGAAATCTTGAATTATTGTAGAATTTTAGAAATTTAAGTTGTGAACTTTAGAGAACATGAATTTTTGTAGGATTTTAGAACTTTAGGTTGTGAACTTTAGAAATCTTGAATTATTTTAGGATTTTAGAACTTTAATTTGTGAATTTTAGAACTTTAATTTGTGAATTTTAGAAATCTTGAATTATTGTAGGATTTTAGAATTTTAAGTTGTGAATTTTAAAATTTTAAATTATTGTAGGATTTTAACCTTTAGGTTGTGAACTTTAGAAATCTTGATTTATAGAATTTATGAACTAATTATTAGGTTGAACTTTAGAAATCTTGATTAAATATAGTCTTTATGTACTATTTGTAATTTTGAAATAATTTTTTTTGTAATTTTAAAACAAATTTTGAAAGACTTTATAAGTCTTTAAATTGTGATTTAGATATTTTTTTAATGTTAATTTAAGTTTGTTGTTTTATATTTTTCAAATTTATGTTTTTTATTGAGGCTGAATTGAATTGAGTTGCTTTTACAGGTGGGCAACAGAAACTGGCAGTTTCTGCTGTCAAAAAAATTACAGAAAAAGCGACGGACAGGTTGGTTTTGTCCGTCGCTTTTCTGGATTTTATTTTTTAAAAAACTCATAAAAGCAACGGACAGGGTCCTTTAGTCCTTCGCTTTTTTAAATTTTATTTTTTTAAAACCCAGAAAAGCGACGGACATGGTCCTTTAGTTCGTCGTTTTTCTGGATTTTTCAAATTTTTATTTCCAAAAAACAGACGGACGGCATCTCATTGTCCGTCGCTTTTCAAGACTCTAAAAAAAATTAAAAATTAATTAAAGCAACGAACTTCGTCTCTTTTTTAGAATTAAAAAAAATAAAAATAAAAAAGCGACAGACAGTGTCATATTCTTCAAAACAAATAAATTTTTTAAAAGAAAACGACGCAGTCCATCTCTTTTGAAAAAGCATTGAGCCAAAAAGCGACGAGATTGACTGCATCACTTTTCCGTCGCCTTTAGCCAAAAAAGCGACGCAGTCCATCGCTTTTTTCCATCTCTTTTTGGCAGTTTTTTAGTAGTGTTGGTTTATCTCGAACACCAATAAGCAGAAATTTCAAACTCAACAAAAGTGTTCAAATATACACACAAAAAGACACAATATACTCATGCAAGGATCAATTGTGCACTCAAAGATTCAAGTTGTGACTCACCATTATCTAAGAATCTCAAGCTCACAATACTCTCTTCAAATGCAAGTTCAAGCTCAATAAAGGTGTTCAAATGCCCTCACACAAAGGATGATTCCATATCCACAGATAATGTTTCAACAATTTAAAGCTTCGAAATCAAATGCAACACTCACACTCACAAAGATGAACACAATGCATGATTTCACTCATAGGTTTGCCCGTAAATTAACCCTTGTTTCAGCTCACTCAAGATCAAAAAGGTCTTTTCAAGGCTTGTAACGGGGCTGAGTGCAAAGGTATGGTCATTTAGGTTCAATGGTTGTAATCCTCATGTAATGTGGTGTGAACACGACTTTCTTTCCTTTTCTTAATCATTTTCATTCGTGCTCACAGGTCATCCCATTATTCACTTCCCATGGATTGTTGTAAACCCCATTTTCTTTTCACCTTCACAACTTTATTCCACAACTTTTTCGTTCTTTTTCTTTTTCATTCTTTTCACTTTTTCTCTTCTTCTTTTTTATATGGAGGGGTTCCATTTTTCAAAACCATGGGTCAAAGGGGACTTTATTGCACTTCTTGATTTACCTTTTATTTCCACCACACCCCCAACTTAAGCTTTTGGCCTAAGTTGGTTGTTCACACAAACCACGAATCATGAGGATTATGGGTAATGGATCAAGAAAGGCTACAATTTCATCAAGTTTCTTCCAAGAAAAGGAATAAGGCTCAAAGGGTGCTTAAACAGAGTTCACACACTTATAAGGTAGGCCACAAAAAGAGGTATAATATCAAATTGTTTCACACTCATCGTAGCCGCACATTCATGTTTGTTCGATTGAGAGCACTATTCAAGTCATCCGTATTGATCAAAATGATACTCAAATTGGCAAGAGAAAATCCATATTCAAACACAAACAAGAGGTGGCACAAACTTTTTGGAAAGGTCAAAATCATTTATAATGTAAAACAAGGAGCCACAAGCTCAATCATCCACAAAATGCAGTGTAAAACACAATTTTAGCTCAAAAACCCAAATATATAATCAAAACAATATTCACAAAAGGTGATCACCCCACCACAAATAAAAAAAATTATTTGTCCTCAAATGAAAACAACGATATCCAAAAGTCGACATAAAGTAAGACAGAGAGGGAGGTAACGAGGGGATCCTGTCTAAACAGTCACTCCGTCGGCCTGGACATCAGTGCCTGATGTAGTTCTTTGAGACTGGGCTTCAATACCCGGAGTCATCTCAGAAGGACCAGCTCCACTAGGCCCTCCCATGGCAGTGTCTCTCAAAGAGATCTGACGTGCAGTCTCGAACATGGCATCCTCCAAATCAGCCAAATCATCATAAACCGCATCATCATGCACCTGTATCTGCTCCTCATTGGTCTCTACCTCTGAGTCATCAGTTGTTGTGCCATCCCTACGTACCTCTCCGGTGGTAGCCTCTGGGGAATCAACATCATCAGCGGCCTCAAATAAGGTGGTGAAGTCTTTAGACTTGTGATAGTCCACATCCTTCCTCAAATCTGCCATCGTAACCTCGAAGGCCTCCCCTTACCTGCTTTCACAAGCCTTAACTCTCGTGGTGAAAGTGTCGATAGAATTTTGGAGGGGGGTCAGCGCAGCAAAAATCGCAGCCTCAATTATCCATGAGATGAATCTCTCAAGCCGGGTTGCCATCAAAGCAGCTGAATGGGCCAGGTATCCCATCTTCAGGATCATAGCCTGAGTAATCCTAGGAGGCTGGGGAGAGGTAGAGGTACCTGGGGTCTGTGAAGAAGAAGAAAAAAGAGCAGATGTACCTAAAGGCTCGGAGGCTGGAGTAGGCAAACACGCCTTTGCAGGTATCAAATCAATGTCTACCACCGGGATGTACCCACCGGAGCTGCTTTCCTCCTATCGGGCTCTTCTCGTATGTACTTGGCCTCAATGCACCGGATGTCAGTGGAGGAAGATGGGGTAACCTCAATATCTCTCGTGTCATATCAGGGCATTCCCGCTCACTGGCACAACTTCGTGATCAGGACGGAAATGGAATGGAGGTCTGCCTCTGCTTGGCCCTCATGGCCATCTCTTGCTCAATAATGATCCCCAGGTCGATGCTCTTCCTAGAAATAATCGACCCAAGGAAGGATGCCTTAGGATGTTAGAGAAGAACTCTTTATGGGAAGGCATAATAGAGCTACTGAACCAAACCAATAACGTGCAGCTACACTGAAGTCCCTCTTCTCAATCGGGACTCCTGCCTCTATCCATCTTGGGGTGGTGTTTGAGATTAAGGGCGCCAACCAGCTCTTGAGTTCATCCAATGATGTTGTAGTTGTGGCCAGATTGGGGTAGTCAAAATCTAACCATTTGTCGAGTACTGTATTAATGTATTCCCTGTTGCAGCCAACTTCCTTACCCCAGACCATAGCCGACTTAACTGGCCTGAACCCGCTAGCCTTCTTCTTGATCTTGGGGACCAGGTCACCATATGTTGTATAGAATTCCCGTACCCGTGAAGGAAAATAGGGGCCTCGGGGCCTGGTGAACTTCTTGAATCTGTGGAAATTAAGGGTATTCCTCACATCTGAGTACTTGCCCTCCAGGCCTTATGTCAATAGCAACTTCTCCTCGAAGATGGTTCGTAAACCATCACCTTTCAATATGTTCAGAAGCCTATGAGGAGGGATGACAGGTGGCACTAGAGCCACAGGAGGTGTTGGAGCTACTGTTTAGACATGATCCTTCTTTACCTCCCTCTCTGTCTTGTTTATTTCACTTTTAGATGTAATGTTATTTGCATTTGAGGACAAATAATTTTTTTATTTTTGGTGGGGTGAGTCCCACCTTGTGTGACTATTTTTTTTTAATATTGTTTTGATTATATATTTGGGTTTTTGAGCTAAAATTGTGTTTTACACTGCATTTTGTGGATGATTGAGCTTGTGACTCCTTGTTTTACATTATAAATGATTTTGACCCTTCTGAAATATTTGTGCCACATCTTGTTTGTGTTTGAATGTGGATGTTCTCTTGCCAATTTGAGTATTGGTTTTGATCAATACCGATGGCTTGAACAGTGCTCTCAATCAAACAAACATGAATGTGTAGCAATGATGAAGCCAAATGAAGTTGCATAAGCAATATGTGAACTCTTTGCATCTGGTTGTGACTAGCCAAGTATCGAATTGAGTCTCTTGTGATGAACATTGTACACCAGCAAAAGTGTGGAGTCTTGTTTGTCGTTGGTGTCAATGCCTTGTGTGATGAGCTTACCATGAACCATGTGTGAGGATACCGAGAATTTGCTCCGTTGGTCCCGTTGATTAAGTGATTCAATCTCTTGATATGATCTTAGTCAACTTTGAAGAGTGTGAAACAATTTAATATTATACCAGTTTTTGTGTCCTACCTTGTGAGTGTGTGAAATGTGTTTGAGCATCCTTTGAGCCTTATCCCTTTTCTTGGAAGAAACTTGATGAAATTGTAGTCTTTCTTGATCCATTATCCATAATCCTCATGATTCGTGGTTTGTGTGAATAGCCAACTTAGGACAAAAGCCGAAGTTGGGGTGTGGTGAAAAGAGAAGGTAAATCAAGAAGTGCAAGAAACTCCCCTTTGACCCATGGTTTTGAAAAATGGAACCCCTCCATATAAAAAAAAAGAGAAAAAGTGAAAAGAACGAAAAAGAAAAAGAACGAAAAAGTTGTGGATTAAAGTTGTGAAAGTGAAAAGAAAATGGGGTTTCCAATAGTCCAAGGGAAGTGAATAATGGGATGACTTGTGACCACGAATGAAAATAATGAACAAAAGGAAAGACAGTGTTTTTCACACAACATTCCATGAGGATTACAACAATTGAGCCTAAATGACCATACCTTTGCACTCATCCCCGTTACAAGCCTTGAAAAGACCTTTTTGATCTTGAGTGAGCTGAACCAAGGGTTGATTGGAAAATACAGGTAAACTTATTGGTGAAATCATGCATTATGTTCATCTTTGTGAGTGTGAGTGTTGCATTTGATTCCGGAGCTTTAAATTGGTGAAACATTGTGTGTGGATATGAAATCATCCTTTGTGTGAGGTTATTTGAACACCTTTGTTGAGCTTGAACCTGCATTTGAAGCGAGTATTGTGAGCTTGAGATTCTTTGATAATGGTGATTCACAACTTGAATCTTTGAGTGCACAATTGATCCTAGCATGAGTAGATTGTGTCTTTTTATTTGCATTCATGATTGAGTTTTGTGTAACACTGTTTGAGACATCCTTTTTTGAACTGCTGAACTTGAGTTTTACTTGAGGACAAGCAAATGTTTAAGTTGGGGGTGTTGATGAGTCCACGTTTTGGACTCATTTAGGGCTTTATTTTAATAGATTTAGTGTCCTCAAATGCATATTTTGTAGCCAGTAAATGATGTAAATCCTTGATTTTCAGGTATTTGGATTGAGGAAAAAAGCATGGACACTAATGATAAAAAAGGAACAAGGCAGCTGAAAGATCGAAGAAAAGAAGGCTTGAGGATCGCCTAAACCATTGGGCGAGTCGCCGAATGGCCATAATCTCGCCTAATGTTCCAGTGTGCCAAGCCCTAAAGGAGAAAATCAAGTCGGCGATAGAAATAAGCAGTCGGCGAGTAGCCAAACGGTTCCACGATGCAGTACTATATCGCCCAAACTTACAGAACTTGAAGTTGTTGAAGTCCAAAGCAAAGAGACGATGGAACTGGCCAAAGGGCGGATCACCGAGTGTATCGGCGATCCCGACTTATTGCGTCGAATGGTCCTTCACAACACATTTTTGGCGACTTTAAATACATGTTTGAATTTTTAGTTTAAAAGAGAATTTTTTTCTAGTTTTCATTATTATTTAGTTTTCAAATTTGAGAGCTGAGAACTGAGTTGAGAGGCAATATTTTCCTTAGCTTTGAAGATTTCCATTTTTGAGAAATTGGAAGTGGGTGTTGAAGATTCTTCATCTTAGACCTTTGTAAAGACAATATTAATCGTACCAAGTTGATGGAAATGCAATTCGGTATCGATTTCTACCATTTTACTATGTCTAGCTAAAACCCCAATTCTTGGGGTGTGATTATGTGATTATGGGTTGACTTAGTTGTTAGGTATTGTTATTTGATAGTGTAAATGATGTTTAAAAGTGATTTCATTCAGTAATTGTGGCTTAATCTAAAGGGTTGTAGTTTTAAATGCCTATGAGTCGTTAGTTGCAAATGGCACAGCAGCTGATGACTCAGAGACATTTGCAACTACAACCCTTTAGATTAAGCCACAATTACTGGATGAAATCACTTTTAAACAACATTTACACTATCAAATAACAATACCCAGCAGCTAAATCAGGAAATGTGAATCGAACCTAATGAAATGATTATGTGTGAACAATATATGCCATGAACCTATTACTTGATTGTATGATTTGAGTCTTGTTCCCTATGGGTGTGATTGTGGTTGTGGTTGTGCTGATTGGATCGGGTATCACGTTTCGACACATCTATTGGATCGGGTGTCACGTTCCGGCACATATATTAGATTAGGTGTCACGTTCTGATACATACATTGGATCAGCTGTCACGTTCTGACACATACATGGGATTGGGTCTCATGTTCCGACACATACATTGGATCGGGTGTCATATTTCGACATATGCATGGATCAGGTGTCACGTTTCGACACATTAACAGTTAGGTGTGGGTTCCATGATAGGACCATTGTGATTTTTATGTTATGTCTACTTGGCATTGATAATGAAAGACAATATGCTGCTCTAAATTGATGACTGAACTGTATTATGTATATGTATGCTTATTATGTTGTAATTACTTGTGTGTATTATGTTTATGGAAATGGCCAAGTGATCCTACCAGTACATTGTGGTAGTGTACCGATACTGCACTTGCTCTTTCTTTGTTGAGTACAGGGCATCTTCAGGCGGCTACTAGCAGACCCCAGCTAGGTGACTATTGAGCGTGATCGAATTCAAGGGTGAGCCAGTTCTTTCAGACTGTCATGGATCTCTCTTATTTAAGTCCACTCTTTTCGGACTCAGACTAATTGTTTAGGGTGTTTTGTTTAGTTTTCGGGGTTGCGCCCCCTTTTCTTAGACTTGTTAGTCAATTAAAGTTTTGGTACAATGACTTTCAGGTACAAACACCGTGTCTCATTATTTCACAAAACTAAAAACATTGTGGAATGAGTATGATGTTGTAATACCGAGTCCCTGTTGTGCTTGTCCTCAATCAAAAGAGTATATTGATCACCTGCAGTAGATGAGTTTGATTCAATTTCTAAGTGGCTTGAATGAATCATATGAGCAGGCGTGCAGACAGATACTACTCAAGGGAGCTACACCATCACTAAACCAAGCTTATGCAATGATTATAGAGGATGAGATCCAACACTCAAGTTATATAGCTAATGTAGTTGAAAAGACAAATTTAATGGTGATGAATGTGAACAGAAATCAGGGAGGAAAAGAGTACTACAGAGGAAAGAAGTATTAGTACTGTCACTATCTTGGTTACACTAAGGATAATTGCTATAAGTTGATTGGCTATCTAAATGATTGGAAGCAAAGGAAGAAACCAAGTTATGGAAATGGAAATGGCAACATGAAAAATGTTGCAGGCACAAATCATTTTAGTAGCTATGGAGGACAAACATCAGGAAGTAACATGAGGAATCTATCATATTCTGGTGGATTTGGAGGAGGACACCAGTCTACAAACAACATCATCTCTAGTGATCAGTATGGTCCTTCTAACACAGCTTCAACCAGTCAAGTGGAAAACAATACTCTCCTAGCTAAGGAACAAACATTCACTGAGAAGGAGTACAAGCAGATACTGGAAATTCTAAACAATGATGTAATAGAGCCTAAGCAGGTCAACATGGCAGGTATTACCACTTGCTTAATAACAAACTTTCTTACACAAGACTAGATAGTTGATTCAGGTGCAACTCATCACATCATAGTAAACAAATAACTACTGACTAAGAGGCATGAGCTAACCAAGTCACAGAAGAATCAAGTCCATCTTCCAATAGGAGACAAGGTGACAGTCAGTCATGTTGGCGAAACACCTATTTTTGATAGTGAAGTGGTGAAAATTTTCTTACATGTGCCAGACTTCAAGTTCAGCCTATTATAAGTGTCCAAAATCACAAAGGAACTAGGTTGTTTATCGTTTTACCCTGACTTCTGTGTTTTTGAGTACCTCTACCGTGGCAGGGTGAGGTAAATTGGTAGAGAAGAAGGAGGATTATACAGTTTTAAAGCTGAATTTACACCAAAAAAGAAGGAGGAAATAAGGTGTGCTCAGAAGATAGTGGTTGCATGAGCAACATGACACAAATCTATGGCATAAAAGACTTGGACACCAATCTCAACAGAGACTGAAACATCTCAAGTTAGCTACAAGCAATAAAAGTGGTGAAGTACCTTCAAACTGCCATGTTTTCCAATTAGCTAAGCAAACTAGGCTTATCTTTCTTATTAGTAGTACTAGAGCATCCATGATGTTTGATATTGTTCATATGGTTCTATGGGACTCTATAAGACCCCCACTCTAGATAGAAAGCATTATTTCTTGACAATAGTAGATGACTATAGTAGATTTGTATGGTTTTAGTTGTTGCAATTAAAATCTGAAACTATTGTGGCTATCAAATATTTCCTTTCCATGGTTAAGACTCAGTTTGATTCTCATGTCAAGATTGTGAGATCTGACAATGGCACAGAGTTCTTTAATTCACAATGTACAGACTTGTTTCAGCATCTAGGAATATTGCATTAAAGCAGTTGTCCTCACATACCACAACAATATGGTGTGGTAGAAAGGAAGCATAGACACATCCTAAATATTGCTAGAGGTATCAGATTTCATTCTCATTTGCCTATTATATTTTGGGGGTATTGCATCAAGGTTGTAGTGTATTTAATGAATAGATTACCTTTCTCAGTTATTGCTAACAAAAATCCCTATGAATCACTTCACTCTAAACAACCAAATTTGTCTCATCTAAGAGTCATAGGTTGTCTTTGCTATGCTTCTATACTACCTAGGGGGGATAAGTTCTCAGCAAGACCTGCTCCTGCCATCCTCTTAGGCTACTCAGACCTACAAAAGGGTTACATACTATTAGACATCAATTCTACCAAATTGTGTGTGAATAGAGATGTGGTTTTCCATGAAGAAACTTTTCCATTTGCTAAAGTGATGCCTCAGACTAATTCCTCAGTTGATGTACATGGTTGGTTCCCCTTTAGAGACAATAGAAAATCTTCATCTGGGGAATGAATCTGCTAATGAAGATAGTGAGGAAACTAAAGCTTTTATCACCAAAAATGAAGATGCTCAGGTAGTAGATATTGTTGTTGAAGTTAATCAAAGGGAAGATGTCAATGAGAATTCTTCAGTATGCCAGATGCCTGAAACTGATCCAGTACCATCACATGTTGACCCTCCTATCGGAAAAACTTCAAGAAACATCAAAGAACCAATTTGGATGAAAGACTATGCTACTAGTAAGAAACATAGTAGCACCAGACATCCTATGGACATTTCTCTGAATTATGACAAACTGAAGCCTTGTTACAGGGGCTATTTGAGCAAGCTTTCAGATTGTGTGGAACTTAAGTACTCCAGCCATGCTGCCAAGGATGAGAGGTGGATACAAGCTATGCAGCAGGAAGAAAATAATACTTGGATAGTGGTTGATTTATCAAAGGGCATGCATACACTTGGTTCAAAATGGATATACAAAGTGAAATATAAGGAAAGTGGTGAGGTAGAAAGGTTTAAAGTTAGACTAGTAGCAAAGGGATATAGCCAACAAGAAGGACTAGATTATCATGACACTTTTGCTCTAGTAGTATCAAAAGGTTGGAAATTATACCAAATGGATGTCTATAATGCATTTCTTCAAGGTGATTTAGATGAAGAGGTCTAAATGGAGATGCCTGAGGGCTTTAAAAGACTAGGTGAGAACAAAGTATGCAGGTTACTCAAATCATTGTATGGGGTTAAACAGGCCTCAAGACAATGGAACTTAAAACTCACAAAAGCACTTCTAGCCACAGGTTTCACTCAAAGTGCTCATGATTACTCATTATTCACACTTAGAAGGGGGTAAGACCTAGTGATTATTTTTGTCTATGTAGATAACTTATTGATTACAGGGAGTAACACAAAGTTGATCACTGAAGTTAAGGAAAGGCTGCATAGATAGTTCAAGTTAAAGGATCTAGGTGAACTTAAGTTTTTCTTAGGCATTGAAGTATTGAGATCTTCAGAATGAGCTATTCCAAATCAAATGAAGTACATCTTAGAGCTTATTGTTGATGCAGGACTGACTGGTGCTAAACCTGCACTCACACCTCTGGAGTTCAATCTGAGATTGACATCAATGGAACATGATCTAGCAACTGGTTACACTGGAGATGATGTGCTCTATGACATTACTTCATACCAAAGGTTAGTTGGTAAGACATTATATGCCACAATCACTAGACCAGATATAAGCTATGCAGTGCAAACACTCAACCAGTTTATGCAATCTCCTAAGAAGTCACACCTAGAGGCTGCTACTAGAGTGGTTAGGTATTTGAAGGGTACAGTTGGTCAGGGTATTTGGCTGCATTCTGAACCTACCAACATACTTACCTGTTGGTGTGATTCAGATTGGGCTGCTTGTCCCAACACAAGAAGATCCATCACAAGGTATGTAATCAAGTAAGGAAACTCTTTGATATCTTGGAAATCCAAGAAACAACAAATTGTTTCAAGAAGCTCAGTTGAAGCTGAGTATAGAAGCATCTCCTCAGCAGTCTCAGAAATAACCTGGCTTCTAGGCTTGTTTAAAGAACTGGGATTATCTATCCAGTTGCCTATTACTATTTTCAGTGATAGTAAATCAGCCATCCAACTGGCAGCCAATCCACTTCTTTATGAAAGGACAAAACATATCGAGATAGATTGTCACTTCATCAGAGATAAGATCAAAGAAGGGGTGATTGACACTGCCTATGTACACAGACAACAACAACTTGCAAACTTATTGACAAAAGGGTTGAGTCAGGCGCAAATGTTTACCTTTTAGGCAAGCTTGGTGTACTTAATGTCATGCACCCTTCAGCTTGAGGGGTGTGTTAAAATGACTAATATTCAACAGACAGTTACTAATCCATTAGTTAGTTAGAAGGTTATTTCAGTATGTTAGTTAGTGCTAGTTAGTTGCCTCGATTATTGTGTAGATGAATCAGTTAGTAGACTAGCTATTTCTTCTTCTTCTAGCTTTCTATAAAATCTGAGGATGTATCTCACTTGTAAAAAGGTATCCAGATTCAGATTAATAAACTCGTTTTCTTACTCTAATTTCTTCTCTAAGTTCAGCAATGGTGTTATGAGCTTTTATGCTCACATTTTTACAAAAATAATCACCAATTATAGTTATATTTACTCATTAAATAAGATACAACACTTAACCAAATATTCATTTCAATTAAATCATGAATCAAACAAAACTATAAGAAAACATATCACATAGTCACATCAAATTCCATGAACAAATTAAAGAAATAAGATAAAGTTTAACCTTAAATAAATAGAATAAGTACCGCAAAATTTTGATCGAACCTCGATTAAAACGCCCATCAATATTTTGTAGGTTGTTTGTGATGGTATATATGTTGTGTTTAGATAAAGTAGTACTGATAAAGAAAGAAAATATGTGAATGTATTGGTGAAGTTTTGAAAGAAAAAATAAAAATAAATCATTTGTTCCTTCTTTTTTTCTTTCTGGCGTGGGTTTCTGTTACCTTTTTCTTCTTTTTGGCGTGTGTGTTGTGTATGTAATATAGGTGTGTGGGTGTACGTGGGTTGTTTAGTGGTGTGAGGGAGTGGGTTTATGGGAGTGAAGGTGGATTGGGGTAGTGGGAAGATGTGAGGGAGTGTTAAGTTATTATTATTATTATTTTAATAATTGATATAATATAATATACTTAACAGGATCTCTGAAGACTCTCGATAATCTGAGCGGTCATCTTCAATCTAGTTAAGCATCCGAACTCATAGAATAAATTAGAATCAAAATATATACAAATTTTTATATAGTTTGATGATTGTATGGAAGGATCTACCATTTTACCCGAGCAAGGGGTCTATCAAGATTTGATACATATTTTTACTGATCCCATGTGTCTAGCAGTTCTAACCGGGTATAGGCGCCCTTTTCGACTCCTTAACGGGCTAAGAACCACGGCTGGCTAGACTGAGTCACAAAGACAAAACCAATAAAAATAGTATCGAATATGACTGTACCACCATCTCAGAACCAAGTCAAGAAGCCATATATACATTTATTTATATTTTGATAAAGTCTAGATCTTTCATGGTAGATATAAAAGAGAAGTTAGTTATTCGACATAGATATGAATCTTTAGCCGGACATAATCACGGCTCAGATCGGAGAAATACTAAAAGATGTAATCAGAAATAATATAATACCTTGTAACGATGGACGACTCCAAGGCCTATGAGAGAACTATACAAGTTTATTTACTTTCGGTCAGTATCCGGTGAACTCAAACTTAACAAATTGAGAGCTTTACAATTGAGAGAGAAAAGTAGAGAAAGAAGGGTTTCTAGGCTCTAATACCAAGTAGCAGGATCTCTGAAGACTGTCGGTAATCCGAGCGGTCATCTTCAATCTGTTAAGTATATGTTTAACAAAGATTTTAAACATGATGCATCAAAATTAATATTTGCTAGATGGCAAGCCCAGTCAGCTCCTTTTGATTTTAAGATCCAATAAAAAAAGAAAGTGATAACTCTCTTTCGGATTTTCTATCCAGAGAATATTTAAATCATAATGAGTTTTTATACAACTTTCATTGATGAGAAAACTTTAGTTACTATTTTAAAAATAATTCCTCTTAATAAAGATTTGCAGGAATTAATTTTATGTGAAATTATCAATGATATTATTAGAGAAGATTTCTCTATACATAATTTTGAAGAAATTATTGATATCGATGAGGATAATTATTACAGTGACTATTATGATACATCCGAATAAAGCAAAGTGTTGTGTTTGCAGGATGGACCCTCCTTGGGTAACCAAGGGCAGAGGTAGGGGAAATCATACAAGAGGAGGGGGAAGATCATCCCCAAGATCGTCATATGGATCCTCTTCTAGCTCCCCAGTTATACAAAGAGGAAGAATGAGTTTGATAAACTCAAAAATCTCCCAAAATGAGGCTTCTTCTTCAGTACATCTGGAAGATATTCTAAAGGACAGTCTGTTATATGCACATCTGCAGGCCTATTTGTCACAAAAGCAAAATGATACTTTTGCATCAATAGCCAAAGAAGACAATGATGATATCAAGTCTTATGAAAAGGTATCGAAAAAAGAAATGATATTTCTTTTAGCAAACTATGAGATTCAGAGAAAAGAATAACCTTGGAAGATATTACAGAGGTACCTAATCAACAGTTTATATTTTCCGGGTGAGTCATACTAAACCCGATCGTATGACGAAACCATTCTGATAAGTACTGGTAGTGTTGAATTCCAACACTTTTCAGGCTACAATACCAGTGAAAATGTTTATAACTTCTCAAAAATGATAATTAAACAGATTATATCTGCTGAAGATTGGGGTATCTCCACTATGAAAGAAAGGCAGATCAGCCTAAATAAAGTCGCTATGAGTTTCATATATTGGGACTACATTCAAGCCTTTGATAAAGTCCTCTACTATAATAATGAGAGACACAAACATACATGGTTTATAAAGGTATGTGCAAAGATATTTGCAAGACCAATTCCTAATTGATTTTTAAATTGGTGGTCATACCATGGCCCAACTATAAAAATATTACCTGATCCATTTCTCAAATTATATAAAGAATGGGTTAAAGTTTCTCCAGACCTTAATGAGTTATGCAACACAAATCATATCTGTTATCTGGACAAAATAGACAAGATCTATTTCTTCATTGAATTCTCGATCCCGTGGATTCACAAATGGACCCCAAAAGTGGGATTCACCGAGGAACAAATTCCCTGCTTATACAGGATTTTTATAATCTTTTTTGGGATAAATTAATGAAAACATATCCCAAAACAAAACGTTATATGGGCAAGAACTGATGGATCTTATTTCAAAAAGGATCCAAGAATAAGGTATTACTCCCCAAAAGGGAATAATTACTGATAGCTCAGTCAGGCATATTGCCATAAAAATCTCCATTCAAGATGGAGATAAAGAAGAAATGATCAACAGCTACTTGGAAGAAGTCAAGAGGATTCTGATTCTCAATATCACTCACTATGAGAAATCAGACACTTCTATGAGAAGTGAAACAAGCAAAGACGCTACTGATGATATCCAAGAAGCTCAGCCTGTTGAGGCAACTACATCAGAAGATACTCTGAGAAGGGTGGAGGATTTCCTCCGAAAGTTAAAGGAAAAGGACAAACTGTAAAGACTTCTCTACAGTAAAAAGCCAAAAGCCATCATCAACAATAGATACACTGTTGATCAACAGTAGATACACTATTACTGTACATATGAGACCCACAGTTACTGTATATAGATTCAAAATATTTTTTTTCTTTCTATAAATAAGTTTATTTTTTAGTCTGTTAGGGAGCAGCTTAGAAACCCTTCTCTCTCTACTTTTCTCTCTCAATTGTAAAGCTCTCAATTTGTAAAGTTTGAGTTCATCGGATACTAACCGGAAGTAAATAAACTTGTATAGTTCTCTCATAGTTATTAGTTATAAGGTATTATATTATTTCTGATTACATCTTTTAGTATTTCTCTGATCTGAGCCGTGACTATGTTCGGCTAAAGATTCATATCTATGTCGGATAACTAACTTCTTTTTTATATCTACCATGAAAGATCTAGACTTCAATCAACAGGATCTCTGAAGACTGTCGGTAATCCGAGCGGTCATCTTCAATCTAGTTAAGCATCCGAACTCATAGAATAAATCCGAATCGAAACATACACAAATTTTTATATAGTTTGATGACTGTATGGAAGGATCTATCCTTTTACCTGAGCAAGGGGTCTGTCAAGTATGTTAAGTTGAGTTTTTGGTCAACTTCAAACGACCATAATTCCTAGTTTAGGATGAGTTAGGTGTGTTTCCAGATATCGTAGGAAAGATCTTGGAATATTCTTTCCAACGCCACCAAGTTTGCGCGGGTTCGAGTTCGTATGAGTGAGTTATGCCCATTGAAAGTTGGGTTGTTCAAATAAGGAAAATCCAATCCAGATTTTAAAAGGGTATTTTGGTCTTTTCCATACCCAATTGGTTTAGTTCGTGTTTAGTGAATTAATTAGGGTATAAACTGATTTGGTTCAGTTTACGCTTTCACAAAAGAGTTAGAGTTTTGAAAGAAGAGAAAATAAACGGAGAAAAGAGGAGAATAAGCAAGGATTCATCGATTTCGTGGAGAATTGCTTGTGGATTTCACCAAGGGTTAATCCCTACGAGGTATGTGAGGCTTTCATAATGTTGGGTTCATTCACCCACGTGCAAAACATGTTTATTTCAGTGTGAATTCATCCTAAAGGGTTGAAATTCTGATGTTCTTGATATGTGTTCTTGAATTTGTTTTCGTTCTTGAATTGGGCTGAATTGAGGAGTTCTTGAGATTATTGCGTCGAGTTTTAGAGTTGTTTTGAGTTAGGTTCTTGGGTACATTTGCTGGGTATCTGAATCTAAAGAGAATTTGGGGAAAAGAATCGAGTTTAGGAAATTTGGGGTTGGGAAAACAAAGAAGGAAAAAGTCGGGCAAAATCCGGTGCCGCAGGCCGCATCGCGGACCTGCCCACAGTTTCACAAACATTCATCTTTGCGTCGTGGAGTGGTCACGGACCGTTCTGCCTCAAAAATTATTTTCACGATCAAAAATTTAAATATATCTCCGCATCGCGGACTAGCTTCCAGACAGTGATTTCTTGATCATTTCTCATGTTTAGCTATCTAAAATCATTCCTAAACATCATGAGATATTTCCTATCACAAATCACAATCCTTGAATCCATAATTCAATTCAAGGAAAGTTAAGAGTCAAGTCAAGAGAAGTTAAGAGAAGTCAAGATTCAAGTTAAGAGAAGTTCATAAAGTATTTCAAAAGTCTTTCACAAATGTTTTAACTTTGTTTTAAGACTTAAGCTTTGAGTTGAGTAAAGAGTAAAGATTGAAGTCATTTATTCAAAAGAGTATGTCGGGACTATGTATTCCCAAAGAGTAAATATTTTCACATTTAAACAAGAAAGGAAACTGAGATTTCCAAAAAGAGCTTTTGAGCTAGTTTTTCAATAAAGAGGAAACTGAGATTTTCAAAAAGAGATTTTAAGCTAAGTTTTGAGTAATTATCTCAAACCAAAGAAAGATGTTTGTTTTAAAAATATATGAGCAAAAGTACATTTTGGGAGTAGTATTAAGCACCGATATGGGGACGAGCTTGAGTTCAGATAACTCACGTCTCCATAAACCATGTAGCCATCATGGGTAGTAAAGGATCATACTTTTTAGATGATTTCTTAAGTATTTTTTAGCATAGACTAGTGGATCCACTTAATTAAGGCGTTCTATATGACGGCAAAGTATTGGACAGTTCTGACAGCGTGGGCAAGACGTTGTATCACCACTTAGGCTCATAGTGGTGGTTGTCGGTTAGCTTAATTAAGCTCACTATACGCCTCTATCTGAGTATATATATGTATATTTCAATTAGTATTTAACCAAATATAATATAGGATTGATTTTTCGAGTAATCACTCAATTAATAGTTATTATCTTAGATAATCATATTTCCATGTTATTCTAATTTTTTTAATTAAAAAATAACTTTCTGAAATATTAAATGTTAATTAAGTGATCATATGAAAAATTAACTATATGTTTTTTAAATAAGTAAAATATGTTAGCAAGCACATTATGAGAGAGATATTGTTACTCAAATTGTGCATCACATTTCATGCAATTATGATTAAGTGTGTATTGTGAAAATGCCTAGCATTCCTTATGTTTCATGTGACATCGTTAGATTTGACATGGAGTTTTAAATTTTTTTGAAATTTATGGTCTTGAACAATCTTTAGGTATTTATATAATTGTAAATCATTTCGTTAAGGGTAAAAATGGAATTTCAAAGTTGATTACCACCTTCTGAATGAGTTATCGATTCAACCAATAATTCAATATTAAAAATCAAAACTGAACCAATAATTTGATTTTTTTTATAAAACCATTAAAAATTCGTTAACGTAACAGCTCAATAGCAATATATCAATAGCATTTTTACCAGTTCAGTTTATTGATCGATTGAATTTTTTCACACCCCTAATTATGATTAAGCGTGCATTATGAGCATGCCTAGCATTCCTTATGTTTCATTTTATGTGGCACCGTTAGATTTGACATGATGTTTTTAAAAAAAAGCAAGATAATTTGTGGTCTAAAACAATCTTTAAATATTTATGTAATTGTATATCATTTCATTAAGGGTAAAAAGAAAACTTCAAAGCTAATCACTACATTCTTAATGAGTTATTGATCCAACCAATAGTATCAGAGCTATGGATGTTGAGAAATATAAGAAGAAACATACAAGTAGAAAATTAAGAAAATAAGAAGAAAATTAAACAAATTATATCCGGAATATAAAGAACTAAATATCACAAAAACTGATAACAACAAATTAAATCAGTTAATAAATAATATATCTAAAATAGAATATAAATATATTTAATATTTAAAGAAACAATGAATAACGAGAATAATGAATATAGACAAAAACTTACTGAAATAATTATAGCAAAAAGACAAGAATTGAGACATAGGCAAAATAAACTTAACATTAATATATTTGCAGGAGTTTGTCACAAATCTATAGTAGCACAAAGAAAAACTATTTTCTATCTACAAATACAAATAGAAAGTTTAGAATATAAACTTCAACACAATTTATAAATGAATAAGGAAGAATATGCCATAGACGAAAA
>JAJOOS010005692.1:0-17907 GCA_029582725.1 Solanum chiquidenum
GTAAATAAAATAAAATTATATATATATAATATTTACAAAATTTTACAAGCCCAAATTTGAAATAAAATTTATAAACATTGAAAGTTATAAACTAACTAAAAATATATTAACAAAGTAGATTATAAATAATATTTTTGTCTATAAATAAAATAAAATTATATTATTTACAAAATTTTACAAGCCCAAATTTGAAATAAAATATATAAACACTGAAAACTATAAACTAACTAAAAATATATTAACAAAGTAGATTATAAATAATATTTTTTATCTAAATTTATATATATATTATGTCGGTTTGGTTTGGGTTCGGTTTGACTTTTTTTCATTTAATACCAAACCAAATCAAGAGTGATTGGTTTTTTTTTCCAACCGCCAAACCACCCAAACCAAACCACAAGTCATTTTTTTCCGGTTTGATTTGATTCGTCGGTTTAATTTGACTTTACGATTTGACTTGTACACCCCTAATTATAATGAAGTCACAAAGAGTTAGTCTTCCACCCACCTTACTTGCATTTGGAAGACGTATATTACAAACAAATAGGTTTGTCTATGTTATTTCAAGGTAGGAGCATAATAATGATTGTCGTAAATTAGGATAGAAGGTTAATAGATAGCATTATTTCATTTTTTGGGATAAATTTGATGGTAATTTGATGTATTGTATTTGTTTCTTCCTTCATACAAGTAGTAATAATAGGACTATTCTCGGAGTTTAATCTAATTACTCTTTCATTTCGGTTACTATATGTTGTTTTTTGTTTTGACTATTATGTAATAATTTTCCTATTATTTGCTATATCTTTTTAATTTATGTATTTTACTTTTCAAACCGCTTTGATATATGTTAGATATATGGGGAATTGTATAAAAATCATCAATAGATGTGGTGTAGTTTTAATCGAAAGAACTTCTTGCGCAATTTATGCCTTTCTATTTGTAAGATCAGAAATTCTTTCTTGATTTTAATAAAAAATTGCTCCTCTCTTAATTAGAACACTCAAATTTGAGTTTAAGATATGAAAAAAATCCTTGATCGAGACTGCTTTCACTCCGAATAAAACCTTATGCGATAAGAATCTGAATTAATCGAACTCTAATTTGAGTACCGAACATCGTAAAAATTCAGGCATTAACCCAAATGTGTTATTAGGACGTGAGTTCAAGTTTATAGTGATCTATTCGTTTGAGATTTTATTGGCTAATTTTGTTTTCTGGTTCTAAATTAATACTTGTGGCCACTAATATCTGTGGACGTCATAATTATTTAGATGTGACATTTACTCTTATCAAGTCAATTAATTAGAGATTCATGCCATAATTTTTGAGTTTAAGTTGTATACAGTAATTATATATAAAAAAATATTAATACAATGAGATAAGTTATACTTTAATTATAATTAGTAACCTTATAAAAATAATGACAAACTTATTATTACATGTTAATATACACTAATTGTATAAATATTTTTATGATATTATCAATGTATATAATTTATTTATTTTTAAAATAAAATAAAATTATGCTTAATCACCATATTCAGTTTGTCAAATGTATAATAGAGGATAAAAAATGAAAGTAAGCTTAAGGTCTAGTAATTTGACTAATTGGTACTATTAAGTTTAGTTAATTAAATATTCTAGGTAGATATTATAAAAATTAGGTTTGACTATATTGAAGAATATATTACATAACATAAATTGCGCCGACCTAAACCTTTATAATAAATCTAATCTAATCTTAGCTCACATGCAATCTTTGAATTCAAACATCTATATATTATTATATTCTCAAATGATTCATAGGGGAAAAAATTCAAACAATTTGACCAATTTATTGTTTTAATATTCATCCTTGCATTATTTTCTACAATCAGTATCTTGTACTTGAAAAATCAAATTAAATTAACATTTGTTTGTATTTGAAGTTTTATTTTAAAATATATTTTTATTAAATTATTCATAGGGGAAAAATCAAACAATTTGACCAACTTATTGTTTTAATATTAATGCTTGTATTAGTTGACTTCAAAGTATCTTGCACTAAGAGATTAAAATTAAATTACTATATATTTATATTAGAAGTTCTTTTTTTGCAAAAAAAAACACACACGACTGTTTTCATTAAATTTTTAATAACAACATATCCAGTGAAACTCCGTAAGTGGATTAAAAAGGATAAAGTATACGCAAACCTTACCTTTTCACTTTGCAGTGTAAATAATATTGCTATAATATGTTTGTATAATTGTGATATACACTTTAAAACTCACTCTCATGATAATGACCAATACGTTGTTTTTTATTTTTACAATATAGTAAATATAAACATTACCCGCATAACAAATATAAAACTATTTCCACAATACTATCCTTACTTTCTTTTTTAATTTGTTTCTTTAAACATTTATTTAATTTTTTATTTTTATTTTGGCTAAATTAATAGGCTTTCACGCCTTTGAAATTGGGTAAAGCCCAAAAGGAGTATAAGTCCATACAATGCCCATTAATGGGCTTTTCTACATTCGCTAGAGGCCCAAATCTATTGCCACCAAGCCCATAAATTGTAGTAACCCCACAACTTTATTAGATTTTGTTTGGCTTGTCAAATATGCACGGTATAATTTCTAAGAATAAGTTGTTTGTTACAAAAATACCCTCTAAGAATAAGTTGTTTGTATATAAAAGAGGGTTTAAGGGGTACTTTTGTTATTTTTACATTTTTATCCCGGGATAAATATTTCATCCACAAGTTCCGGATTAAATTGACTTTGAACCAACCACCCTAAGATTATAATAAGTGAAGAATAATGTGTGATATTTTCGTCCCATTTACATGTTTTTTAGTATTTTGTCTTAAGCTTTTAATTTTTCAAGCAAGGACAAGAACCAATTAATAATAATTTAAAGGGTGAACTAACTTACACCATCACTCTAGTTCAATGAAATTTAATGAGTCTTCCATCTACCTTGACAAATTATATGAAGAAAAAAATAATTTAAAAATGTAAAACTCCATGGTCAATTTTTATCATTTTTTTTACCCCAATGTCTGATTATTAGTACTATATATTTACTTTTAAGGAAAACTTTTCCTATTCATTTCAATGAAAAAGTGGAGAACATTTAACCTTTTCTTATTTTTACTATATCTCTTTGGTAAACACAATGATACTAGAGGGAAAAATTAGAATTATCCTTTTTTTTTTCCCCCCAATATTGTTGCTTTTAATTATCGTGATAGTTAGAGGAGATATATTGTGAATAACTTTAAATTATACCGATATAGATGTCAATGAAATGGTAAGTGCTTCTTTTGTAATTAGAGATTCCTAATTCGAGCATTGGTTTTGACCTATGAAGTTATTTTTGTTGGAATGTGTTTTATCTTTCAATGTAGAACTACTCGATACCAATTTGAATCTTACTTCTTTCATAATTCGAGATTCCTAATTCGAGCATTGGTTATGACTTATGAAGTCGTTTTTATTGGAAAGTTTTTACCTTTTAATGTGAAACTGCTCGATACCAATTTGAATTCAGTTAGACCTTAATGTGAATATCTGACTCCACGTGAAACACAAACAAACAAAAAACCTTAATTTATGATATTTCTACAATTATTTTTCTAAGTTAGATGTGTAAGATGGGGAGTAACTTGTAATTTATCCAAAAAATTTAAGAATGGTAAAATTTCTTTTCAACTTTTTCATAGGGCCCCATTGTAATCAAAAGAAGCTTTCAAATCAATGGGACCTAGTTTGAAAACTTTGATTGATTCATCAGAAGAAGAAAAAAAATGTTTTGAAGTCAATCAAAGAGACTATTCTTGTACCAAAAGTCCCATCTTTTATAGAAGTAATTAAATGCTACTAACTCTTGCAATATTTAATAGTTTTGGTCACCTAATATATTATAGAACCCCCCCCCCCCCACAACCCATTATGAAGATCATTCACTTGACCTTATTTTGGTCTAGCATATCCCCCAAAATAGGACCTTGGATTCAATGAAAATGGTACTATATTGAGCTAGTGTAATTATTAGTAGCAACACCTTTGGGACTTCCATATATAATATAAAATTATTAAACGCCGTTAATTAGTTTTTTAAAAAAAAATTAGCTAGTAATATCATGTAATAGGTAGAAGGTTATTAAGGATAGAGTGTTATCTTGTTTTGCATAGATCGTTGCGTAGCACTAGTCATATGTTGTCAATTGTGTTTTGATTATCACATTATTTTGTTGGTTTTTTTTTAGACTTTACACTGCTTTATTATTAACTACTATCATCTTTTGATTGTTTTCTTCTTTGTGTACTTGTTTTTGATGTATTTGAGCGGAAGGTCTTTTTGAAACAATTTTTCTACCTTCACAAAGTAGTGATGTACACTCTACTCAATCTCTCCATACCCCATGTAGTAGAATTTTATATCCTCTTTTCATTGTTTTCTTCTTTGTGTACTTCAGTTTGATGCAATCGAGCTGAAGGTCTTTTTGAAATAATCTTTCTACCTCCACAAAATGGTAATAAAATATGTGTACACTCTACTCAATCTCTTCATACCCCATATAGTAAAATTTAGTGGATATATTGTTATGTTATTACTAACTAGTAATAGATTTTTAGAAGTTTTATGTCACGTGTAAGCACTTCTTATTAAAATAATAAAATTATTTGTAAGGTTCAAATTCAAAAAAATTATGCAATGCTCTAATAATTAGCTAGCTAGGATAAATTTTAGGGTTTAATAATTGCAAGTCATAACAGAGGCGTCTGAAACTCACATCATATATCTAGGACATGATAACAACGTACTATACGATAAAAAAATTAGCGAAAAACAATAATTTAGTCTATATCAAGACCTGAATATAAATTACCTTATATGCACATCATCGAAATCTTAAACATGATAATCTTACAAAAAAATGTTTAAGAGAACATATCTGAAACGAAAGACATTATCATAGAGAGAAATATATGAAAGCTTTAACTGGAAATTGATTTCTACTTCATTGTCCTAACTTTTATTTATATTACCACAATTTATTTATTTTATTTTTTTCAAATTTGAACCATTTTTCGATTTGTGCGTGTCATTCTTACGCAGGAACCATGCTAATCTTCTCTGTATCATCCCAATTTTATCAGATGTCCCCAAAGGGACTTATATTACCACAATGGTCAGCGATAAAATGCATTCAGAGAGCCAAAAAATGTTTAGTAACGTTAATCAATCTAATGAACAAGATTTGTTCTTACGTTTTTACTAGTTATAAACTTTTTATTAATTTAGCCACACATATAAATAATTAAAGTTTACATTTGTGTCAAGTAAAAGTGTATCTAGTCATTGTCGACAATTTGAAGGGTGTTTCGCCTTGTTTATTATTTTTTAAAAAAATTAAAAATACTTGACCAGATGTTCTTGATTACGTCATATGCAATTTAACTCCTTTTTCAATTTTAGAACTTATACAATTATAATAATGTGACATTTTTGGTTTTACCATTAGGGAATGTTGGAAATAGCTAGAGCTTTTTTGTTCTTGATCCAATGTCTAGCTAGTTTGAGTTATCTTTAAGAATGATAATATTTTTTAAAATATCATTTTTACTTCCCTATGGATTAATTGACACTAATTCGAATAAGTTAATTAGTAAATTTTGAATATCGAATGATGAAACAAAATACATTTCAAATTTGGAGAGAAAATGACAACAATGGTCCCTTTTTTTTTGAAAGATGAATAAAATTCCCAATTTTATCCAAAAAAAATAAATCAAAATGGTTCATTAAATATATTTTGGTCCTCTAAATTTGTCAAAAATAAGCATTTTTAGGCCATTTTTAATTGTCATAAAATACTCAACAAACTCTAATAGTTAGATTTAAAGAAAATTGTGGTGTGGGGTAGGGAGAAATAATAAAACACATAAACACATAACAATCAGAATTTTGTTAAAACATATAAACTGTTTAGAAATATATATAAGAGACCATTTTGAATTTATTCACACAATCAAGCCGTATTCATTTTATCAGTAGTGAATTCAAAATATTAAAAGTAAACATACGAAAAAAATTAAAAATAATACTTCATCATTTATTATATATATCTATAAAATAAATTGTTATCATGTATAAATAATGTCATTTTTCTCTTACAAGCTCCACTCCTGTGTATAACCTACAAATCACAAGTGCAAACCGTGAAAGTTGTCATTAATACGAGCTCTGCGCACTGAGTTGCCCAATCAATATTTTTTTGTCAATATTTCTAATTTTGAGACACTTATTTGGCCCACCCCACCTCAACAGAGACTTTATCAAAATAAATACTCCCTCCATTTAAAAAAGAATGACCTCCTTTTCTTTTTAGTCTGTTTAAAAAAGAATGATTTCTTTTCTTTTTTGGTAACATTTTAATTTTAGCTTTCCACGTGACATGTTTAAAGCCACAAGATTGAAAGGCAATTTAGTACATTTGACATAACTTTAATTTAGAATCACAAGATTGAAAAATCTTCTTTATTTTTTCTAAAACTTCGTGTCAAGTCAAATCAGGTCGCTCTTTGTGAAACTGAACAAAATCCTAAATTAAAGGAGACTCTCTAGCAGAGTGAATAGAGTATAATGTCAGAAAACAAAATCTCTGTCCTTTTCTTCTATGCATCAAAATCAGTACTTTCATTGACCTTCTCACTTTCCTCCCATAACCCTATTCTTCTAGCTAATATTTCTTTCTTCTCAAATTTAATAATTATTAGACATATTAACATAACAATATTTAGGTTTATGAAAAAAAAACACATTCACAATTAAGATTTAGAATTCAAATCTTTGTTGAGGGAAGGTTCACTAGTGCTTATTAGTGGTCGCACTTAATCATATCCAAAATGAACGAGGGATATCATGTACATATCGTTTACTAAGTGAAAGATGAAGACATGTTGATTTCTATGTCTCTTAGGAGGTGCAATACTTCTATGGTAGAGATTTTTTTGAAACATTTTACGATGCACTACTAGACTACGGAGTCGTTTAGTTTGAATTCAAGTTATGATGAAATTAATTATGATGAGATAAATTATGATGAGATTAGTTATGATGAGATTATTTTTTATTGAGTGTTTGGTTTGTTGTATTCAAAATAATAAATTTTAAGAACAATTATTTGATTACAAAAATGTCATTCATGAATGTAAAAAGTGATGTAACAAAAGGGTTGAAAGATACATTTTTGTCATTTACCTATTTTATCCCGGGATTACAATAGGGGAGGGATAACTTATTCCTGTACTAATTATTAATCTCGGGATAAATTATCCCAAACTTGTCAACCAAACAACAAAATAAGTGGTACTATAATTTAATCTCATGACTATTTGGTATTATCCTTCACACCAAACGACTCCTACAAGTACTAGTTTGTAACGTTTAATTGTTTAATATTATGTAACATTATATAAATCAAGTTATTATTAATTGCTTAAATTTACTATGTCCTTTTTCAAATATGTTGCACTAAATAAGACAAATGGAACTATTTGAAGTATGGTTTTAAAAAATTGAGTCTGAAAACAATCGACAAGCATGTGTATAATGTCAAAGCCAAATATTAAATAGTTTTGACCTTCATACATATATATATATATTATATTTTGGAACTATTTTCAAAGGTGTAGGCTCTGTAATTAATGGTGGAAAAAGTACTATACATTAATTATGAAAGAAAAAAACAAAAGAAGATTTATAAGGTGCCCCATATTCTTGATGAATTGGACTGATTTTATTTATATGTATAAACCATGTATAACAACGAAGCTTTTCACCTGCTTGAGATATTGTCGATATAACTTGCGAAATATTATTGAATATTATTTAAAAGAACTTAATTTGTCTAGATTTAGCAATTCGTACTATATATTGCTAAATATTATTGAGTATCATTTAAAGGAACTCAATTTGTTATCTCGTTAAACGCTTTTAAATAGCTTTTTAGGTATTTATGATCGGAAATATTGTTGATTTATTTCAATTATAGAGTATAATACAATTTTTTGTTTAGCTAGTAGATTATACATGGTTCACAAAGTTGGGTGACAATCACGTTCCATTCCAATAAGGGAGCGTGGCAATATTTAATAGAAGGAAATATATATTTAACACTAATGTATCCAAAATTCTTTAATTTTAACGAATTTTTGTAATTTGTAAAAAAATAGGAATAAAATGTAATTAGCTCTTAGTGCTATGAAATTTATGTAATTTTTTCATAGATATAACAATATACTATATAATACATAATGAAATGATACATAACAATAATCCAAACAAAATTGTTAGTGAAAGCTTGTGTGATAGTTTAATCAAACACTCAATTAAGAAAGAAATAAAAAAGGTATTTGAATCTTCTAAGTTTAAATTAAATATACGTGTAATGTACTGATACATACATATTGAATTATATGGAATATATGTGTATGATACATGAACTATATTATATGGTATACTTTTTTATCAGCCAAATACGTACATAGACAACCTTTCTAACTTGTCCTAATGTTCAAAACTCTATAGGTTAAAATTGATAACATAATTTTAAAGTAATCAATATAATTGATGACATACTAAAAAGAAAAAGAAAATACATGAAATAAACTTTCTTTATTGACTACTACATACATAAATAACCTCTCTAACTCGCCCCTGATAATCGAACTCTATAGTTTAAAGTTGATAACATAGTTTATGAAAAATGATTTTCATTACTATAGCACAGTAGAATATTAAAAAGTAAGTGATAAAAAACATTAGAGATTTTATATATATGTTTAGAAGGAAAGCATCAAATCAAACACTAGCAAAAGGAACAGTATAAAAAAGGGGACATGATTTCCTGTTTTGTGGAACAGTGCCAAAGAGCCTTAGTTGTCCATTAATATTTTAGTGGGACCAATCACTCACCTAATCCATAAAATGCCATAACCCCCATCTCTTCTCCAACATACCCCTACCCCCAACCAATAAAAGAAAAAAACTTTGATTTACTTTTCTTTTGTTGGTATTTGATAAAGAAGAAAAAAGCAAAGAGTTTTTTTGAGTGAAAATAAAAAATAAAAAATTGAAAGTTAAGGTTATTATATTTGATAACCTAAAATAAATAGTAATTATTCTGTTATAACAAGTTAAAATATATTATTTGATTTTTCATCCAAAGTTCAATATCCACATTGAAATTCGATTAAATCTGAATTTGTATTGAAAAGTACCACACTGAAGATAAAACGCTCTTTAACAAAGACGACTTTGTAGCTAAAGATATTCGAACTCGAGACATTTTATTAAAGATGAAGAGTACTCATAACTCTATCACAACCCTTGTCGGTATATTTTACTTTATCAACATACAATTATATATATATACCCAAGTTTAATCCCATGATTTGGATTTAAAAGGGATAGAATATATGTAGATATTATCATTTTTAGCCTATATAACTTAAGTTTACTTATTAGCGACGTGTTATAATAATAACGATATAATATATCTAGAGTAAAATTTTAAAAAGATAAAATATACGCAGATCATATCACTATCGATTTATATAACTTGAATCATTTGTTCTTCCTTTTTCCATTTCTTTTCCTTTTTATTCTTTTCCCCCTTTATTCAATTACCTATCAAGTCATTACTCTCTATAACCAAATGGCCCCCTTTCAAAAAGCCTTGTCAAACTTTTCAAAACTTTCTACTTCATATGTCTTCATTCTTCTTCTTCTTTCTTTCCTTCTTTCTAACCTTTACTTGCCAATAGATTTACATATGTTTTCTTCTTTTTCTAAAGTATCACTCTTTCAAAATTGTCCATAGTGAATTAAGTTTCAAGAATGATACGTTTCTTCACAAGGAAAGTACTTGTCTTATGGATGGCTATTTTATTAATCTCTATTTTTGGTCATTTTTGTCATGGTTCAAGAAGCAACTCACAAGTATTCAATACAATAAATAGCCAAAGAAACTCTTACAATCATGGCCATTTTTGGAACTTATTGCCGAAAAGAATCCCAATTCCAGCTTCTGGTCCATCAAGAAAACATAATGACATTGGTTTAGAGAGTACTTGGAGATTACCATGAAGATTATTTGAAGAAATTAAATATTGGCAACTTTTTTTTTTTTTTTGGTTATGGGAGGGTACTACTAATTCTTCTTCTTCTTAATTTCTTGGATGAACACATGTACATTTTTTTGGGTAATTTTAAGAACCTTTTTTTGTTTATTGACTTAAGAGTAATTTGTGTTAGGTTGATTTAGTTTTAAGGTTTTTTTCCTTTTTTTGGTCATGGTGACTAGAAGGGAAATTAAGTGAAAAGGGGAGAAAAAGGATTAAGAACATTTTTTGGGGTTTTGTGGATCAAAATATAATTGATCATCATCTAGCTTGGAGGTGAAGTGAGGTGGTGGGGTGGGGGTATTTTGGTCTTAATTAATTAGTATGCTTTGAAAAGCTTTGTGTATGTAATTTCTGTATACATAGAAGAGATCATGATAATACAAGATGAAATGACTTTATTTTTAAGTTTTGTTTGAATGTTTTAATTTTCTTGCCATTTCTACTTTTTATTTTTGGTATCTTAGTATTTGATATCTTGTTTTAGGGTTTGACAAGTTCGATTTTGCATTATAAGGTCTTGTTGTAAGTAAAATATTTATTATCAAAGATGATTCAACTTTTGATAATTCGAACTCCAAATCTCTATATAATTTAAGTAAAGAAATATTTATCATTTTACTATGATCTTTGGCTGTGTTTTTTGTAATTTTTGAGCATGCATAGATCCAACTCTACAAAAGACTTAGCAATATATTACACTAAAATTTTGTGTTTTTTTCTTTGTTTCTTTACTTTTTTCACGTCAATTATTATTTTGAAATCTTTTCTTTTTCTTCTAAAACTATTTGTCATGTGATAAATAAAAAATGATATTTCTGGTACGGTACATAATAATTCTGCAGAGAAGAAAATTGGTCCAATATTAAATTGACAAGTTTTATGCCGATGGTAAATCTATCGCAACCATCCTTCTTTTCACTTCATCAGAATTGAATAAAATCAATTAAATATCGTGAATTGATAAATTTTAATTTAATTGTCGATTTATTAAAATCCTCCTCCTTTATCGGGGTTTCGAATCGAAACGGCTAGCCTTAGCATGCTCACACTGTCTCACCACATTCCACATAAGTGAAACTGAAAAATATAAATCAATCCAATATATAACAAACATTTTTTTTTAATTAAAATCAGTCATAACAACGAGAACTTTTATTTATTAAAATAATTAATAAAAAAATAATTTCTTTTATTTTTTGTTTGTTTTATGACTAATAATGGCAACAGTGAAAGCTACTAACTCCTATTTATTAAGTTGTACTGATACTGATAATAATATCTAATGTCATACGAAGATACAGCTGCACACGTAAACTATTTATTTATTTAGTACTCATACCGTACTCCATACCAAATTAATACTCCATATAATTAATAATGCTGTCAATGTCATATTTTTATTTTAAATTTTATTTCCTTCTTAATAATTATTTCAATAATTAAATTTATTTTAATTACCATCCATATTTACTACGTAATTTATTTATCATAACGTACAATTATGTCATGTTTTCGTGTTTGAATATGTCAGACTAATTTCTTGAGGTATCTACTATAGTCTATATACTTCTCACAATATAAATATCGACTATAATTTTGTTATTTTATTATACTGATAACTGATATCCGATAGTATTTTTACTTTTTTTCTCAATTTTATTTTTCCTTTATTTTTTCGTATATGTGTTTGTCCATTAATTATGTGCCAAAATGATTCTAGATTTGTGATTCTTTTTCATTACTTTAATCACTACAAGGAGCAGTTAAAAGTAAAGTTTTCACCGATTTTCTCGAATATAATTAGTATAGAAGTTTGTAATGATTTTAAAACAAATGTGTCCCCATTATTGTTCATGAGTTTCCCTACAAAAATGTCCTATGATAAAAACCAATACCTTTAGTTTTTGTCTTTGTAAAAATAAAACTACTACTAAAAAGAGCTACGGCTAGTATCAACATGAATTGTGATGGGATGATTGAAGTTCCTTCATTCTTAATCAGACGTCTCAGATTCAAGTCCTCATAATGAAAAAAATTATGTTAAAAGCGCCACCTTCAAAAAAATAGGTCGTGAAATGTGTGCATCTGAATTAATTGAACTTCAAAGTCGGAGTACCAGAAATTCAAGAAACTAAAAAAGAAAGTTACAATTAGGAAATAATGTACTACTACTTGCTTTTAAAATAAAGCATGGAATCCAAAGTTTGAAGAGAAAAAGTTTAATTAAGGGAATAAGAAAAATTAGGAAATTCAAAATAAAAATTAGGGAATCTAATTGAAAAGCAAATTTCTTGAGAATTAAAAGTTAGGTGTTTATTTGTTTGTTTAGCTAGTATAATCAAATAATGGACCTAGAACTATTGATAAATTAAGTGTATCTGGATAATGATACAAATAAATAAATGTCTTTATCTCACTATATGTATATGATATAACAGGAAATTGTCCATGTAAATTGCATTATGTTTATCTTTTATATTTCTTAAATATCCTTTTTTCAAAAAAAATTGTTTTTTGGAAAGATATTTCACTTTATTCTATTTGAAAAACTAAAAGAAATGAGCTATATATAAATATCAATTTACCTTTTTATATCTCTGATACGATGATCTTTATGATTTCATCTTAATTAATTATTGTCACAAATCCTAAGTTTTTAACGTCTTAGTTTTGACTTGCTCTATCACGAGCTAAATTTATAACATGTATTGTCCATTTTGGACTGAGGTTGCATGTATTTGCCTTTCAAGCTATGCATGTCGTGTGAACTTGAATCGTGCCTTCTAAAATTATTCATTTTCATCTCCCTTTAAATATGAGATTTGCCTAATAAGATGATAGGTGTACCCATCTTCAGAAATTTGTCAGTCATATTAATCCACCCCATGTCAGTGTGTAATATTTTTCACGATTCAAGTTCATGACACGTATTGTCTGCTTTGGTCCTAGCTCACATAAACTTGTCTTTTGTGCTCTATCACATGTACATCGACCCCCAAAAAGCACGCGTACAATGTGAACGTGATTTATGTCCTACACAATTGTTCATTTTCTTTTTTCATTTCGATGTAAAATTCCTTTTAAGTCTCCAAAAACTTACTTACCACCTAAAAGTCTATCAGTCCTGCTTAATCCACCCTCATCGACGGCTTAACACAACAATGTGGTAGAATTATTATGATATATTACATATAGTATCTTTTAAGTAATCCTTTGTAACATTGTATTTACCAGCAAGCAAAACGAATCCTTTTATTACATGCTTTCGGCAAAAGTTAGATTAAAATAATTTAATATTCAGACCAAAAAAATAAATTAATTAAATATTGCTATTCCTTAAATTTATGGATCTGTTTCGAAATATGTTTAAGGGGACCCCTCTTGTTTAGGATTATGTTAACAAAGATTATTTGACTATTATTTTAAAATACTAATTCCTCAAATATTTTATTGTCATTCATATTATTAAATATTTTCCACATTTCAAGGACAAAAGTAATATATAAAAAACCAAAAGTTTCCCTAAATAGCTGCAGATTATTTTACTACCTCCGTTCACTTTTAATTGTTATAATTTTATTTTTTAGAGTTAAACAATAAAAACTTTGACTAATATTTTACGGTTTATTTTTTCATCATATTGATATGCAAAAAAAATAGAATTTTTAGTACTTTTCGTATAGTTTTTGAATATTTCAATTTTTTAAAATATTAAATAAATGTAATCTATTTTAACTTTTAATATTAATCAAATTAATTTTCAAAAAACACAATATGACAAATAAAAATGAATGTAGAGAACATCAAATTATGAAACTGCAAATTTTTGATGGGTTCAACAGCTTTTTGGGAAATACTAATAGTCAATGTGGTTTATATTTTGGTTTTATTTTTAGTTGAAAAATGACAAGTCAGCATGGTCAATGGGCCATTGACTAATTAATCAAGGATTTATAATTAAGTACCTTATCCTTAGTATACATAAATCTATAATTTAATTAAGTTAAACAATTAATTATATTGACATATGGTCAAAGTTTAGAGTTTAACATTCTAGAATAATTGTAATTTATCTCTCATCTTGTCCTAAAACAACTTTGCTTAGTTGCAACTTGTAAATTGTAATCTTCTCCAACTATAATTAGCTAATGGTTTAAAATATAATATGTTTATTTTAAATTGAACGTCTTAGTAGGCGTTTGGACGATATTTGTTCATGAATTTTTTTTTGAAGTTGATGTTAAATTAAAAAATACTTGATATTTTACAGATATTTAAAATATTGAAATGGACGTATCGAGATTATTTTGCATAACTTAGTAAAAATACTTAAAATATGCAATTTTGATATCTTAAAAATAAATTTGAAAGTACTAATCAAATATACTAGACCAACTAAAATACAAAAACCTTGATTTTTTTTTTTTTTGCTATACTAGACTAAAGTTTTTTATACTCTCCTTTAATTTTCTTTGTATGTGGGAGGGGATTAATTTCCCTAATGATTGTAATAATTTTGTAGAAGGACTATAATCAAGATTTTAACTATGGCCCCACAAAATGACGAAAGTAAAATGATATCCGTTTGGTCTCAAAATAACTAAATAAGTATCACTAAAATAAAAATCACAATCAGAAATTAATAAATATAATATGTAATTTACTAAATTATCTTTAGTTGATAAATATCAAACACAATTAAGAAAGTGATGTATAAAAGTATAGTTAAGAAAATATACTAATTTTCTAATTATTTTTATTTGATTATAACTTGAGATTTGAGAGTTTAGATTGGTACCTGTGACCTAATAATAACTTTATTTTCATTGTCAATTTTCTTTAATGAATTTTATTAATCATAACGCATTATTTGACCCATGTGCATTTTATGTCGCATGAATGCTTGATTTAATTAATCAGAAAAAGTGGAAAACAAACAATATTTCTTACATCAAATTACTTGTGAAATTTCTAGTGAATAATATTGCTGGCGGCAGGAGTGTTTTAAGTATTTTAATACAACGTCGTAGTCTGATTCTAACACAAAATTTAAAATTATAGAAAACTTTATAATATTGTAAAATTATTTTTAAAAAATGTCTACCTTTACAGATTATTTGCCAAATAAATTGGACTTAGTAAATTGATGATCGTATCATTAAATATTAATCAAATAAAAAATATGTCATTAATATTAAATTAAAATTAACTAAAAAAATGAGTTATATAAATTGAAGCAAACAAATTATATTGTATAATTCTTAAACACATAATAATATATTATATCCATCTAAGTAATCTTGTAAAAGTTCCATTTATATATGCACTTTAGACCATACATTTAATTGTCTAGCCTATAGTTGGACTCCAACCAAACAAATACAAACTCGTTGCTAATGCTAAATCAAATGTCTCAATCCCAAAATTAAACATCAAATCCCAACCAAATTAAATCCAATCCAATCAAATCAAATACTTAATGACTTTACAAATTACATCAAATCAACCAAATACCTCATTTCACTTCAATCCAAAAAGATTTATACACCACCAAAGAATTATGTTGCCCCTTCCTTAATCAGAGTTTCGGATTAGAACTTTGAGTATGAAAATATCTTTGATAGGAAGTGTTTTTCTCCAAATGAGACCCTACACAACTCAAATTCAGATTAGTCTGACTCCAATGCAATAAGACATCGGACTAATTCGATCGTTCAAGTATTTCAAATTGAATAAAGGAAGCGAGACATATAGATCAGGTGTAATCCATCTATATTGAATCCCCTGAATGAGACCCTACACAGCTCAAATTCGAAATAGTCGGACTCTAATGCGAATATCAAGACAGGACTATTCAACCTCCTCTTTCTTTATGGGCTCTCTATTATGTGGGCCAAGATTTGACATTTGGATAAAAGGCTTCTACTTCTAATGGGCCCATTTTCTTACTTCTATGAGGCCCAAAAGACATTCTAAACCATGCGTGATGATTACTTCCTTTTTTACTTTTACCCTTTAATCTTTTAATGTTTTTAATAATCACCCCTTTAAATTATCATAATGTTTTATATTATGATTTGTTACTGTTAATTGTTCAATACTTTTCTACCATCATTTATCTTAATTTATTATTATTACTACTTCATTTTTTGGTGATTATGAAATTAATATTGGATTTGGCGGTGCAATTACTAAACACCAATTGAATTCATTATTTCAATATTTTCTTTCACGCGTGATTTTTTGTTTTTGGTTTTTTGTAAATTATTAAAGTATTCTTTTCAAATAATTGATTGACAAGAATATTGTCAATCAAATACCTCGTGTGTGTGAGCATGTGTGTTTGTTTGTGTGTGTAAGAGAAGCTTGTCAATCAAGGGCGGAACTAGTAATTCAAATACAAATTCGATTAAACTCAGTAGATTTTGTTCAAATATTATATTTTGTTAATAAATTCATTAATATATATAAATATTAATTTAGAACTCAGTTATTATTATTTAAAATTATCATTATAAAATTTAAAACTCATAAAATTAAAATTCTAAATTCGCCTCGATTGGCACCCACTAAAAATTTAGAGAACAAGAAAACCATATGTACAAACAAAATAGACCTTTAACCTAACATTTTAAAAGATTCAATAGGGACCAAAGTTTGAATCCCATTGATATTTTTATTCACTAATACCAAATGCTATTAATTAATTAGAACAATACCATAAATGGTTTCACTTAGATGATTTTCAAAACAATTTAAACTTATGGATAAAGTTAAAAAAAAAAATAGAAGCTTCAATTATGGTTAGGGATGGCATAGTTTGGATCCAATGAAATTCTATTTATTTCAATTCAACATTTATCCCTGTTAATTAATAAAGTAGGTTTGATATATCATTTGTAATATGCACATGTAAAAATAAATCATGAATAGAGTATTTATGCATATAATTAGGCAGAGTCAGATAGGGGTAAGGGATTCATCCAAACTCCATTCGACAGAAAAATTATACTATTTTATATAAAAAAAATAAAAATTTAATATATATACAATAATAGATATTGAATCTCCTTAATTTACATCATGGAATACATATAAGGCGGCATTTAAATCAAACTACTTGAGAGTGGGAGAATTATAGCTTGATTTAAGTCATTAAAAGTAAGGTTGGTAGTGTGGGAATAAATAATGATGATGGTAAATTATCAAAAAGAGGAAAAGGTTTTTTTTTTATCCTACTTTAATAAAAAAATAGTTTTAAATTTAAACTAAAGTTTGAGTGGTAAACAAAACTTTCCCAAAAGTATCTACTTATTATTTAATTTTCACCCCATCCCATCATCAATTCTTCCACAAATAGTTGCATAATATCAATCACCATGATTTTAGGGCTTGAAAATATGGGTCGTGCAACTTTACATTAGGTTAAGGTTACTACAACTTTTCATTTCTTTTTCTTATTATAGTAATAATAATAATAATAATAATAATATATTACAACCTAATACTAGAAAGTTAGAGTTTAGATTAGGGTCTTGGCCAGAATAAATAATGTTTTCTTTTTTTGGATTTACATTACAAAATTAAGCTCTAGGGTATATTAGAAATCTATTACTTTAGATTACAAAGTTCAGGTTTTAGAAGTTTGGCTTTTGGGCTTGTACAATTTTACGTTTAGTTAGTAGTACTATAGTGCCCGTTTTTGTAAAATATAGTG